>VZSE01008348.1:222124-349792 GCA_013398275.1 Promerops cafer
GTTGTTGTTGTTGTTGTTATTGTTGTTGTTGCGCTTCGACTAAGCCGTAAATGTTCCCTCATAACGCTCAGCTAAAGGGATTGAGCTTCTCTATGTAGGTAAAACAGTCTTCCCGAAAACACGGTAATCATCTTGCCGACTCCTAGCAGAGGCACTATTCTTTAAACCAGATTTACTCCCGATTCCCCCCTCCCTGAGTATCGGCCAACCTAAAGAAACTTTTCGTTGCTTCCAGGCAACTTAGAAAGTGAAACCAACTAAAAGCAAAAATGAAACTTTTCAGCTGATTTTTATTGTGCGAAGTAAAGAAAATAAGCAGCAAAAACAGAAGGAAATATACTTGGTAGGAGAAAATGTTATAAATGGCACCTCAAGACGTGTTAGTCATTTGTTTAACCCTGTCAAAGGCAATTTATTAGCCACCTTGCATGTCAAGTGTTATTCTAGAACATTTCAGGTTATGAAGTAATTTCTGTGAAATGTTCTTTATTTTTAGAATTTCAGTCTGCATGATCAAATACATACCTGATTAGAAATGCCTTAAATTTTTAAGGAGACTTAAAATCCTCTAAATTTTTTGCTGCTGAGTACTTGGCAGCTTCTGTCTCAGAAGCTGTAGGACCCAGTCCTGCTAAGCTTTCTGCTTAAAAGAAGCTATTTTGTTGTTATGGCAATGGGAAACTTTCCACTTTATACAGCGTAGAAATTTAACTGATGTGAATCTGCATCCATAAATGTGTTTATTTTCTGTGGTATGAAATAGTATGAGTCACAGCAAATCAGTGGTCCTTAAAATTCAGAGAGGACGATTAGTTACATTTTTTCTGCCTCTTTTTTGTTTTTTAAGGAAATGGTCTCAAATAATTATGAAATTTAATCACATGATGAATGGGGAAGTAGCAAGCTGTCAGGTGGGGAGAAAGCTGTACACACATGTGAAAATCAGAAGTAGCTGAATATCTCCAGCACTCAATGTTGGCAAATTGGATAGAGTTCTAGCCAGTGTTTCTACTAAGCATGAGGGAGCAAGAAGGGTGCTGGTCAAGTTTGAAAACACGTCATCTACATACTTGTGTACACAAATCATCTTGACACACATATATTGAATCTGGGAGTTGTTTGTGCAAGCTACACCAGAATGATTTTTCTGGTGACTTTGGGGGAGAAGATTGGTGTGCTGTATGAGTTCCACAGGGGCACTGGACACTGGTTTTTAGTAGATGAAGCTCTGGTTAAGAGAGACAGATCTTCGTCCTCAGACAGGCCAGGACTCAGTGCTCTGTTGCTTAGTTGACTTGGTCAGGGAGTGAGCAATCGGCTTTGAGCAGAGTCACAGGCTGACTACTGTAGATGATATTATTAAAACAAAATTAGGTGAGTGTCTCGGGTTTTTTTCAGGGCAAATGGAGCTCTTCTGAGGCTTTTTGCTGTATGACAAGCTCTAGGTGTATGAGTTACATGAGAGTCAGGTCATTACACCCAGCACTAAAGTTACCTGATTTCAGGCCATTAATGGCATTTCTACCTTTTTCAAGTTGGAGTTACTACTAGTTTGTGAACTTAAAAGCTTTAGATTTTTATAGGCAGTGATGGAGCTGCAGAAACTTGGATTATGATTTGGACTAGTAGCTCATTTGCTTTGGGCTGTGAGTCCTGTGGATCTTGGGATGCTTTCCTTTGTTAACCTTTGCTTTGTGGCCATTTAATTTTACTTGAATTTGGACCTCCATCAGCTAACTCAGTGTTATGCTGATTATCGTTTTGGCTGAAGATCTCAAAGAGATCATTTAGAATTGTTATTGCAGCTTTAACTGCTTAATTGAACATGTTTCTGCAGTGTTCTGTCTTAGGACTTGAGAAAAACTCTTAAAGCCTGACTTCACAAGAGGTTCAATTTTTCATCCTTGTCAGTACTTTCTCATAGATAGTTTTAACATCTAAATGCTTTTAGACGATGCCACAATTTCCCTTGCTGGCAGGTCACTTCTGCAGTAGTGTATGCTGTTGTACATGTGTTGGTCTCTAGAAATACTGAATGCAGGGAATGTGTTATGTGCTGGTGTTCTGATTGTCTGTTGATGCCTCTGTCAGTGGCAAATCCTGTAACCCAGCCCCATCCCCCTTTTTGGGTTGAACTGGCAAACATGCAGTCTTGTTCATTCCCAGACAGACAGATACCAGAGAAGACAGTTTTTTTGAGGATGCAGGCCTACTTCCTGGACAGTGTTGTCTGCATCCATTGATGTTCCTTGTCAGAGCCTTCTGGAACCTCAGGAATTCTTATCTTCCTCTAGCAACTTCGTATCTTTTTTTCACCTCCAGTGTCTAATTGTTGTGGGATTTCTAGTTCAATCTCTGCTAAAATGTCTACAGACAATGTCATGTTCCATCAGTGTATTTCTGTTATCTAGAATATGAATTGGATTCTCTCTGTTATAGGTGTCAATAACACTTCTATATTTTATCATTGATTTTTTAAGACTGTTGGCTTGGGGAAATTCCCAGGCAATTTGTAGTAAAATTCAACTTCACTGCAATTTAGAGTGCATGAGTTGAATTGAGAGCTGATGTTTTTCCTGGAGGACCAGATCTCAGTAAAAATGGATTTGACTTGGACTGTCAAGTCTTTAGTTTAACTAAAAGATACTGTCTGTATCTCAGGAAAGCGATAATAGTTTGGAATGAGTACACTGCTTTTTCTGTTCAGTAAACATGAACAATGTTTATTTTGCTCATGGGGCCAATGTTTCCTGAGCTACAGAAATGACTGGTTTTTTGCTTGTTCTTTGCCATATACAGTAAACTTTGAGCTTCTTTAATGCTGATGTTCACTTGATGTCAGTAGAAAAACACTATCAGCCTTTTTCTTAATCTTGTCTGTTCATGAAGTTTAATGGCTGTGTTTATGTCCAGTAGTATTTTGGATTGTCATCCTCAGGTCTGTATTTTGTAGGGCTGATGAGATAGCAAGATGTTTAGGAAATGTCTGTAACACTTAATACTATTACATGTTTCTTGTAGGTTGTCATCTTTAATTGTTACAATTAATTTACATTTGGTTTCAGATGGAACAAATATTTTCAAAGTCATTCTGTTTGCCCCCCAGAAATCTGGTCCTATTCCAGCTGCTGACACACTCTTGAGCCTGTAACCACCGAAAATCTGCAGACTTTTTGCCAACCTGTCATAGATGACTTTAATGAAATGTAAATTAAAGTAGCATTTGCTATGCTCTGTTGTCAATAATGAAATAGAATTTTTAGCTATTCCTTTTGTGGTGGACTCTTGATGTACTCACTTGTTAGGTTATGCACCTCTTCTTGGTTTTATTGATAATCTATTTTGGTTAAAACACATGCTGCAGAAACTGTTGGTGTTCACTTTGATGGCACAGTTGTGTAGAGGATTGTGTTATTACTCTTCTTGGATGTATTGGTTTAGAAAGCTTTTGTATTCAGAATTGCAGTACCTCAGGAATGGAATATTGTTTTGTTTTCTAAATACTTTATTAAAACTTTAGCACCGTGCTCATTAGTGATATCTTCACAGCATGTTTCAAACTGAGTTAGACTGGACATGCTTAGCCTTCTTTGTTCATGGCTCCAGGTAAACTTTCACTGTTTATGTCTAGGCAAGAACGTTTGTTGGCCTGTCTCACGAGACCTACCAATATATCTACCAGTTTGCTTAACAGAACTTATATTTTTGTCTCCCTTTAAGTTTTTACTTTTTCTGGCTATATGGACTGCTCATACTGTTCTCCAGTCAAAACATCACTTAGGCTAACATTGGTATCCTCTCTTTCAGTTTAGTACCTTGGGCATCAAGCACCACCCCAACAGCAGTTTGCAGAAGTTAAACAGGAGCACTGAATACGCCTATGGTGTACCTCCCCCCAGATTTGCTGCCAGAGTTGTTCCAAAGCATTTAAGACAGATGAAAAGATACACTGCAAAATTCTGGGTTTATAGACAGTAGAAAATATTGTACCTTATTATATATTTAATTACTTGGGGCATAACAAGTTGTCAAAAATTAAATTATCTACAAGTTTGCAATCCCAGTTTGACCAGTAGAAGTAATTTTTATTAGCCATTAATAAGAGGAGCACAGCACTTTCTAAGATGTAATAAATGTCTTCAACAAGGTCCAAAAGGACTTATACTGTGACAGGTACAGATAGGTAGTAACTTTATTCTGTAATTGGAAGTGAAAAGGAATATGCAGGGCACATTCAGCATAACAGTTCTTTTTGAATCTGCTTTGGGTTTTTTGTACCTTGGTTGAATTTAAATCTGTGAAGCTCAGTTCTTATTTGCTTTTGATTTTGAATAACTTGGAGTGAAAATGAACTTAGCAAACCTTGAGCTTTACTGCTACCGGCAGTAAAAAGTAAAAAAACTTTGTAGTTCACAAGTGCAAGTACTCGGTTGTAAATGGGGTTGAGTTTTCCCAGTGCAAAGACCCAATGTCTGTGGCATACAGGATCCTACAAGCATGGGCTGCTGCCCGGCTGTTGTCTCATTTCCCCCCACTAACATAGCATACTCCATACCAGATCTTACTCCTTTGATTATAAAATAAATCCTTCTTCTCTAACTTCCAGTTTTTAAACTGCAAGGTTTTGGTTTTTGTAGTTTGTTGTCCTTTTAACTGGAAGAACTCTATCTACTAGATAACTTCACAGAAGGAGACGGAGACAACAGAATAGCAAGTGGAGTAATTTTACTCTGTGGCAGAAAAACACATTTTAGGTAGGAATAGCAAATCAAGTAATAATGATCTGCAAAAAGTGTGCAGGTAGCTGGAAACTAATCTGTAAGCAGAAATTGAATGGATAAGAAGGTTCGGCACAAACTGGTGACTTGAAATGTCTTGGCAATGAGAGAGAGCTGTGACTATAACTATGCAGTAATATTTCAAAATACATATTGATAGACTCTTAGGGGACTTTCTACAGTAAGAATAAATGTCATAAAACACAAGAGTTACCATGCCTCTGCAAATCCTGCAGAGTCTATTAAAAATATAAATGGGGAGGATGACACTGTAAGACAAGCATTTACCTATTTAGTCTAGCATGAAAGTGGATTGAAGATATTGAAATGAAGTACTAAGAAGTTAGGACCAAAAGAAGCTGTGGAATTGAGCAGTGACTGTTGGCAATGATTAATCTTAGATGCGGCTGAAATGTATTTTGCTTTCATTTGTTCAGGTTTGCTAATAACTTGACTGCCCCCATTTAAGAATATTAGTTTATATGCACATTTCACTCAGTGGCAGCATTTCAATTGTGAGGATAAGTTACCATAAATAAAGTAATAGATCTTAAAAGTACCCCAGTACATTTAAGTATGTACATCATGGCAATACAGCTCAAAACAAATCCGTTTCTGACTTTGTGACTGTATTGTTGTTAACAAATTGACGTCTATTCAGTGTTGCGAATTCGTATATAAAAGAGGAAGCTAAGAGCAGCTTTGTCCTCTTGACTTGATTGGGCAATCAAACTAGTTGGTCCCATGGTGTTTTCATTAACTAAAACTTTTCTAGGAGGATGGTGTGGAACTTGGGAGAAGGGATTGCTAATATCAGCTGAGAAACCCGTTCTCGTTTTGTTGGTCTTCAGTAGTTGCAGAGCTGTTGAATGAGTAGCACATTCAGACTTCCAGAGTTGCATTCATGTTAAGATGCTGACTGACTGTTCTGCTTTTTTTTTTTTTTTTCCCCTATGGGGTACAAGTAACTGCTTCAATACCATTGCAACTGAGTTTAATATTAGGAAAGTGAAGCACTTAGAAGGGTGCCTCTAGACATTTTTTACTGTCATGATCTGTAGCTTCATGAATGTGATGCATTGACACTGGCAGAAGCAGTTCCTCTTGAAGCACTTCCGCTCTGTTTATTCTTACATTTAGCATTCACTTGTGTATTTGCACATTTTTGTGTAAAGTCAGTCAGGAAACATCTGTGTTAAAACTGACCAATTCTTGTATGATTAATTTTAAACTGCATCTGTCCTAGAGTTTAACTCACTTTGTTGACCAGTTGCTTGCAGTGGTGCAGGTGGAATCTGCTAGAACGATTTAGCAGAACTGACGTAGAGGAGTTTAAATTCTTGATAATAGAACGCCCTTCAAATGCATTTGTTAGGCCTCAAAAGACCTTTTTTTTGTGAATTTTTACTCTTGGGAAGCAGTTTTCATATGTCTGTCTTGATTTATCATGTTCTGTTGTTGTCCTGTTCCTTATGGAAGCAGAGATCTACAACTTTTCTAAAAGAATCAGTGGAGAGAAATTTTAAAGTCTCTCAGACTTGTAGGCTCATTGATCCTACGTCACCTTACATTTGGGTAGCACAGTTTTTATTTTTCAGAATGAGCAGGAAAGAGCTGTTTCATAAGAGATCTTTAAAAGCTGCTCATTCTGCTTGAGTCATGCACTCTTTGTAGCTCCAACACCGGCAGCTGTCTCTGCAAAAAATTTATCTCGTGGACCAGTTGCAGGCCATATTATTTTATTAATAAAAATATATCCATGTTTTTAGTTTGCCTTAAAGGTATCATATGAAAAATTGTTTTGGAAATTTCTTGTTGCTGCTCACAGCCTCTGAGAAAAGGGAGTCAATGACAAATGAGGAAGTAGCTTGATTCTTGGCATTGAATTTGCTTGTTTTCTCAAAAACTGAGCATGTTATTAAACAGAAATGAAGACAAAAGTAACAGTTAAGTGGGAAAGGCCAAGTTGGTTTTGAAGCCATGTGATTTTCAGAAAACAAACTGTAGGAAATCCAGTCCTGGCAGAAGCTTAGAAGAATCTAATTTTTCTGGTATAAAAGTAAAACTAGGAGGGTTTAAGGAAATTCTTGAGAGTTACAAGAGTTTAAAACAAAACATAGTTTAGATCAATATAGCATAAATAAAGTGGAATTTCATTGCAGATCTTTTACAAGTGGTGCAAAAAATACACTATGCAGTTCATTCTCCTCATTTCTTTTTGGGGATGATTGCTATGAGTATCTAAATGGAAAATGTTCTCCAAGACAAAGGAAGTCACAGTATTGCATCCTGTGTGTGTCAGTGCATTGGATTAATGTGCCTACTAAAGACTAGGTATAGGTTTGCACCTGGCTGCTGACAGTTTGCTCTTTGATTGTAAAATGCATGCTTTCAAATTAGTTTCAAATGAAATTAACTGATTAATTCCAATTTGTGTTAGGTTTGCACTTACCCCTTACTAAAAGCTTAGACTTTTTTGAAGGTATAAGAGAGATGGGCAGATAGATGTTGCTTCATAAGCAACAGCTTCAAGTTACATGTACTTCATCCAGATAAGGATTGCAGATGTTTTTTTAATAACATAATAATAACAACAACATTTAAAACCAGAACGTGGTGTTTTGAAGTAGTTTTGGTTGTACTGGCCTTGCTGTGTACAGTCAAGCGTTCAGCACTTGTGCAGGGCAAGCTGAGCTAGTAAGTGTCCAGGAACATATTGTGCCTTTATGGATGACTGGTTTATAATGGTCTAGTTTTTCCTCTATGTAGTCTTCACCTTCAAAAGTTTAGTTTCCTACATCAGCTACTATTAAAAACTTAGCCTCTTTGGCTCAGATTCAAAAACTGCCAGCTTATAAATACAAATGCATTAAACTTGAACAGCTGGGGTATTTCCAATTATCTACTATGCATTCTTATATAGGTTATAGTACCCATGGCATGAATGCATGAACTGCATTTGAAACTGCTCCTAAGTCATTGCATCTTATAGTCTGGAGTATGAAGGTAACCTGAAATAAGTATGAATTTACTATAGCACACTAAACTCCTACAATGCTCCAAGGTTTGCTGTGGTGGGGCTTGGCCATTCTCGCTCCAGGTACATCAGGTGGTGACTGTTGGGTGTGAGTCAGATCTGGTAACTGTTTGGCTGTTGATGTGCAACTTGCATTTGCTCAGCAGTCAATGTTTCCTACACCAGAGTACTGCATTAATTTTATACCTTTTAGTGTTCGTCTTCCGGTGGTAACATAGTATGAACAGAGTTGTGGATCCTGTTTCTCAGACTTTGAGAATTATGTTGAGTGAGTGTCTGTGACAGCACTTGAAGTATTTCCATATTGATGGTAGGTGTTGTAGATTTTTTTTTTAATACGAACTTCCAGTGCTTATTAAAACCTTTAGCGTATCTTCACTCTTAAGTGACTGTCAGACTTCGTTAATTTACTTCATGAAACATTACTGTTTTTATAATTTTCCTGTATTGCCTATCTGTGATTTTAGTGTTATGACCAGCACTGAAGGGAATAGTCATTTCATTTTCACTGTACTTAAAAGGAGATTGACAAATTAGTGAAAGAGAAATGTTCCCTGGAACACCCTTCTTCTAACAAAAAATAACCCTTCTCTGTTCCGTTGGAAAGTATTTTATCAAGTGTCCCAGGAAAACATTTCTAAAACAGGAAAAATACTTTATCAGGAACAAAGTGTATATTTTAAATAAATTGCTTATTAATTGAAATAATTAGTTCAGAACTTAAAAACAAAAGCTGGTGTACTGTAATTGCCACATCTGAAACTCTTTGACTGGAAAATGTGGTAAATGTACAGGGAGGGAGAGAAATTAAAATCCTATTGCTGAGTTCTGATTCTTAAAAACAAGCAAAACTCTTCAGCATGCTTCATAACTTTAATAGCTCAGCTACAGCCTTATGGATCTCTGGGTAATTATATTCTAATACATTTCTACACCAGCTGCATCACTCTATCTGAGCTTTTTCCAGTAGTGCATTAAGTGATATTACTAACATCTGTTGTATAGTCGTTGTTCTTTCCTCTTCACCCTAGGGCTGCATTGGAATATTCTAGAATTTTCCTCAGTTTAGCATATTTGTACATCTTGGGCACTTCTATTTGTCCACTCTTGTCTCATAAGTTCTGAACTGGATGACTGATTTGACAGATTGGAAGGAATTAGTAATTTTTACAAGTCTGAAGTTGTCAGGCAGGAGGTACATTTTGAGGGCTGTAGGAAATAATAAAGAATAAATTTATCCCACAGTAGAAACTAAAGAACAGACATGGTGAGTATTTACTTATAAATGTCTCAATTGCAGGAAAAGTTTAAACAGTAGCTTGCATCTTCTTGAAGAGTCAGATGTGAGGCTCTAATCTATATAAAATAGGGATTTTTTGCTTCAGCCATTTGAAAGATGTTTGTTTTTCAAGTGCATCTGCTGTCTCCATGTTGGAGAAGGCAGAATTGAAGCATTTAATGCATTAGGATTGGGTGATGGTTTTATGGTCTTTTAGGTTCTGTAAATTCATTCCTTGGTCTTTGGAAAACCTAAGTGTTGTCTCCTGTTCAGAGAAGCTTTTATTTCTTACTGGAAGTTATGTGGACTGGAGGATGGGCCTTGCCTGTGGTTCCTGGGGGAGTGTAGCTGCATGAAGACCCAGGTGAAGAAGGAATTCACACCTGCTCTGCTGTGCTGAGCCCACTGGGAAAACACACTTTATGGCAACCTGGAATTGGCAGCTGTAATGTGATACTGCTTGAAGCATGTATGAAACTGCACTATTGACAAAGAAATCATGGAAAAGCCCTGCATTTGTTACTTCTTGCGTAAAAACAACATGCAGCTGGGAAACATTTAGTATTGATTTCATTAAGCCAATTTCTTACACTGCACCCTTCTGTGTTAGGTGCTTTTGTCTTGTCCCTGCTTAAACTTCTGTCCTTATGTTGTGTAGAATTCACAACTCTTCTGAACAGCTCTCTGGAATAATAAAAGTTTATGTCTGTTGTTCACTAGATTTGATAGAATTAGGATGTGAAAGAGTATTAAGTTGCTGTAAGCATTGTGATGATACATAGGTAGGTAGAGAAGCAGTACTCTGTAAATCATAAAAACTGAAGAAAAAAACAGCAGTACAAGTTTCTCCTTGAGTAGACACCAGCGATACCACTGTGGAGGGTGGCCATATAAGTCCTCTAGTTGTGAGTAAAGTTGTGAGTAAATTATATTTTGTATCAAACTTGATAACCAGAAGCAATGAATCTATAGGAAAGGAGTGGCCCATATCTTTCTCTTATACACAGCACTGTTACTAGCTATCACTACATTTATCGTAGTAGTGCCTGCTTCCCAGCTAACTAGAAAGCCTATTTGGGTAGGATGTTCATGTGAAAGTATTAACTTTTTAATTCCTAACTGCCCTCTAATGCAGCCTTCCTCTTTCAGGAAAAAGGCCAGATTATAAAGGAGTTCTGTTATGGACAGAGCTATGTGTACGTCTTCCAAAGTTTGAGCCTTAGGTGTCCAAATTTGAGTTTTGATTAGCATTGTTGCTTTGAAATTTGAATTGAGAATCTGACAGACTTTAAGAGCTTGGAGGCAAGCTATGGTCCTCTCTCTGGGTTCTAATCTACTGTGAATCATTCAGCTTTGGCATTATGTATTGTATTTTGTTTGAATATTATTCTGGAATTCATAGGAGAATTCTGCTTGACAGGGTCTTTGGAGATTGTCTTCTTCAGCCCTTTGTTAGGACCTTGCATGGTCAGGTTTTGATTTTCTACAGCACTGGTCTCCAAATTTTTTGGTCATGCACCCCATAAGTAAAGAATGTTTTAAGCATGCACCTCCAATATATGTAATCTTTTAAATTATATGCATATGCTACCCTAATGATATATGTATTATATAAAGCATATGCAAAAAAAAAAGAAAAAATAGACATGAAAACCAGTATTTAAAAGGCAGTTTTTTTCAGTGACAAAAAATATTTTCGTCTCACATGCCAAGAGTTTGACTTGTGCTGGGGTGTGTTTACTCCCCTTTGGAGACTACTTATCTACAGGATTAAGAATTTTGCAGCCTCTCAGGGCAAGGTATGCCAGTGCTACACCACTCTTACTGTCAAGATACCTGGTTTTTATCTTTATGGACAGACAGAATTTCCAGTGGTGCAGTGCATGCCCATCACAAAATCATAGAATGTGCTGAGTTGGAAGGGGCCTGTCATGATCATAGAGTCCAACTCCTGGCACTGCCCAGGACACCCCAGGAGTCATGTCTTGTGTCTGAGAGCATTGTCCAAACACTTGTACTTTTGCAGCATGCCTCCAGGAAGAGTTTGATTTAAGACTCTCAACCAGCATCCTTCAGGTAGTGGTATCCAGCTAGCAGGTGACCCCTGGCTTCTCTAATGCTCTTAGCTTCTCCTTGTCTTTCATGGGCCTAAGCCCAGGAACAGTCTTTGTGGCATCTCTCTTGTACTTGGAGGAGGAGGAGGTGGCTGAGAAGAGAAAACTAACTGCAGTATTCCAGATTCCACCTTATTACCAGTGAATAGCAGGGAATAATCACCTCCCTCAGCCCATTGGCTGTACTTCTCTGCTAATACAGCCTCGTGTGCCTTCGTTGCTACAGGACACGTGCTGCTGACTCATGTTGTTTTACCTTGGTGATCCAGCTGATATAATGCTGATGTGTTTTTCAGAGACTATCCCTAAGATCAGCTGCTAGTCTCTTGGAGATGGAAATGCTGATCCTTTGCATGTGCAGAGGAAATGCACTGAATGCACTGCCCAATGATCTCAGCCTTACAGCACTACTTAACCCTTAATGAACAACTGACAGAGTAAAAAGCAGTGTTGTATTGTGCTTTGCAACTTGAAGGTAATGCCACAGAAACAATAAAGGACCAAATCTGAAGGCATTTAAGGATTGAGTTAAATTGTTGTTACAGTTCAGGAAGGCAAACTTGCCTGCTGAACTATGGAGTGGAACACAGTTCTTGAGCTTTAACATCATTTAGCCTTTTGCCTTGTTAGTGTAATTCATTCCTTAAAGGTTCCTCAGGCATAAGCCCTGGAGTCTGAACAAATCACATCCAGTAAATTCAGATACCCTCACTTTGTTTCAGCTTTGATAGGCTTCAGAAAACTCTTTCAAGGTATTTTCAAATAGCAGTTCAGGAGGGGGTAGTGGGCAATAAGTAGTTTACAATGTAAGTCTTGTACAAAGCATTAACCTGCACAATTTGGTTGTCATCTCAAGAGACCCTGTACTTTCCTTGCATGGTAGAACAGACTCAGGGCAGATTCAGTGAAGACTGAGTTTGCAGTCCTGAATTAACTTTGAATGTCTCCTACTAGTTCAGTATATGCAGTAGCAAGACAAGAAATGAAATAGTTATTCATGCAGCAGTTGTTGCTGTGCATGAAACAGTGTAGATTTCTAAATAACCATGCATTTAATGCTCCATCAGTAGCAAATTACTTCTCGGCTGCTTCTGTGCTTAGCAACTGAGAATTATCCCTCTATTCATATAATGTGTCCTTTTCCTTGTCTGGTCCCTCTTAATATGTCCACAAGAATGGTGCAGTGAGAAGGCCTTAAATAAATCCTTTGGTTCATCCCACATGTTATTTTACCCCTTCTGAAGGCTGCTGCATCAAAGTTTTCAATGGTGCAGGAATCTGACAATAGGCTAGTGAAATGTTTGTAGTGGTTCTGCAGGCTGAACCTTACCTGTTGTCCAAATGCAATGCCCTTTTCAATACCTCATTAAGTCCTGAGTATATCCAGAAACTAGATAGAGTTGGAGGACAGTTACATCATCTGGAGCAGCTTTATGAGGATTAAGAAATTATGGTATGCACATATTTTGCTTTCAGTATTTTCAATATGGAACAATATGTTCAAGAAGTTGTTGCTCACACTTGGAACAGTTAGCAGCAGTTTTAAATCAGAAAATTGGAGACAAAGCTTGTGAAGTTATTCCAGTAGAGATGGTAGGTATTTGCAGCCAGAGGCAGGAAAAACATCCTCCCCTCCATGTTGCTAAGGGAGGTAGACCTGTTGATAAAACTGATAAAGCCTTTTGGCAAGCTTGTGTTTGACTGTCCACTTTTATTATTCTGACCTTGTCAGAATCAACCTTTCACAGGATTGAGTTCATTCTTTTTAGTTTTAGAAAGAGCAGCTTTACCTTTATGCGTTAATACTTTTTGCTATGCCTAACTTTTTAAGCTATTCATGCCATTTTAGTTGACTGAAATGACTCAGTCTCTTATCACTGTCATGGCTTGTCATTTCCAGACTTCCTTTTGACTTCCTTTTTTTTATTTTTTCAGAGAGGCAAGTTAAAAACATTTTCTATAATGAGAAGCTAAGAACTGGTACCTTCCCTTCCTATTGGAAACTCACATGGCTCAACAACTCTTTATTTACTGATAATATTTAAGGACTGTCCAATCAATTTTAATCCATCTGTTCTGTTTTTCTGTTGAAGAGAAATGCTCTCTAATGCAAAGTAAGATTTTAAGGTCATTTTTCCAGTCCACTTATTAGTACCTTTTTCAGCAATATCCATCATCAGAAGGATTGTATGAAGTTAGCTGGACAAGTTTTTTTCAATCAGTCTTAATTGTATTTTAGTTCTTTACAAGTAACATCCAGTGTTGGCCTCAGATTATGGTTTGCTAACAGGACTAGATTGTCCCTTTTACAACATAGTATTTAATGCAAAACTTCTAATTTTCTTCCACACCTCTGAGACTTTCCTAAGACCGAAGTTATTTGCAAGTCTTTTTCAAAGGTGTAGGTAACTGTCTTCAAAAGCTCTTGAATGCAAGCTACTGGGATCTGCTGATCTAAATGCCCTGTCTGCACACACTTGAGGTCCTTGCATTGAATGTGATACAATTTATTTCCAAGATAGGTTTATTGAGCACTTCTGCTTGTCTTGATGCCAACCTTTTGTCCATTTTAGCTGACTTCTCCTCTTGCCACATATTCTCTCTTTTCAAATTGGTATCTTTCTTTGTCCTCATAGCAAAAAAAAAAAAAAAAAAAAGGCACCTGCAATGGGTGAACATACCACGTCTTACTGTGTGACGTATTATGTGCGCTGACTTGTACGCATTGCTGCCTCCCGACTACTGATGGGGAAAAGGCTTTTGATGAACGTGTAGTATAGACCCACCTTGGTGTGACGTTTAAACCTTTAGTCTTCAAGACTAGTTCAGTGACATTGCAGAGAAATCTAATATTGTATTGTCAAGAAAACATTTTTTTTCCTAGATTGATTGCACAGTCTGACAGGTAGCACTTTTATTACTGTTGTAGAGGGTGTCAGGAATAACATTCTACATAGTACCTCCTGTCAGGGTTTATCGATGAGCAGTCTGCTGTCTCCAGAATAAATCAAATGCTTGAATTCAGACATGGAATTTAGCTGTGTCCCAGTTAAGGCACTAAAGGTGCCAAAGGTGGACTACCAACCTAAGCACTTGAGTGCCTGTGGGAACCTAGTTTCCATACAAACAAATCATTAAGCAGCTGTGCAAGAGAATGGAAAGCTGCCTGGTGGAAGAGGTGTGGAAAGCTCCTTGGTGGAAGAGAACCTGAAGGTGCTGGTCAACAGCAGCTGAACATGAGCCAGGTGGCCAAGAAGGCCAGTGGCATCCTGGCCTGTATCAGCAATGTGGCCAGCAGGACCAGGGCAGTGATTGTCCCCCTGTACTTGGCGCTGGTGAGGCCACACCTTGACCCCGTGTCCAGTTCTTGGTCCCTCATTACAAGGACTCTGAGGTGCTGGAGCAAGTCCAGACAAGGGCAACGGAGCTGGGAAGGGTCTGGAGCACAAGTCTGGTGAGGGGCAGCTGAGGGCAGTGGGGGTGTTTAGCCTGGAGAAAAGGAGGCTCAGGGGAGACCTTACCACTCCTCACAACCGCCTGAAAGGAGGGTGGAGCCAGGTTGGGGTTAGTCTCTTCTCCCAGGTAACAAGTGATAGGACAAGAGGAAATGTCTTCAAGTTGCACCAGGAGAAGTTTAGGTTGGATAGTAGGAAAAAATTCTGCACCAAAAGGGTTGTTAAGCATTGGCACAAGCTGTCCAGGGAAATGGTGGAGTCACCATCCCTGGAGGTATTTAAGAGTTATGTAGACATGGTGCTTGGGGACATGATTTAGTGCTGGATTAATGGTTGGACTTGATATTAAAGGTCTTTCTCAATCTAAATGATTCTAGGAATGAATGAACCTGAGACCAGATGTTAGACATGTTCAGAGCTACTCCTGTCTTGGAAGGCCTGAACAGGTTGTAATGACATTTCTATTTGAGTCAGTTTAGGTTATGTTTAATTCTCACTGGTGTTCAATTTGATAGACACGTTTTGATTTATGCCTAATAAATGGTGATCACACTGAGTGCATCATAATTTATGAATTCAGTCAAAAGTGTGTGATAAAGGCAATTAGTGCTTTCTGATATGAGAGACTACTCATTAGCATGGTGGCTTGGAAATAATGAGCTCCATTTACCTTAAACATGGAGAAATTCAAGCCAGCTTAGGTCAGGAGTGTGTTACATTATTGCTTGGAGTGCTGGAATTACCTTTCTCTCCGTGACACTTTAGATAGTCGCACAAAATATTTAGAGCTGTAAGACCAAGAAATGGCACAACATCAAGCCTGGTTGTAGCTGTTGTGGGAGGAGGGATGCCTTGATTCTAACCTCTGCTCTCAGGGTGTGCATTCATTTCACATTAAACAGTCATTGGATAATATCCTGCAAAGCTTACCATCAAACTTGCTGGCTTGAAAGGTAATCCAAATAACTTTCATCAGCCCTCTGCCCATCTGCAGAAGTGGTGGAGACTGACTGTAGCCTGGAGGATTTGTTTGATGATGAGGAAAGCATTTAAAGTAAGGTAGGAATAAAAAACCCTGTCCTTATTGCTTGAGAGACCAATTAGTTTGGCTAAGCAGGTATAAATGACTTGGCACAGGCGTTGATGAATTCTTAAGTAATCACAGATAGGTTTGAGTGTTTTAACCCAGAGAGATTTTTCTTTCTCCCCAGCTTAAATCTTTGCAGATTATACCATGGAAGGAAATGAGTCACCTAAATAATGTTAGAATGCATTTTTCTTGAAGTTCCTAGTTTTACGGTAGGACAACCATCAGTATGGGAATAGTTAAGCTGTCCTGTATATGTGTAGCTGTACAAGAGGCCTGTAGTGCTTTGTTAATGTGTGAGTCTGCCCGTACTGAGAGCACTGTACTACAGATTTCAACCCACAGCAGAGCTACAACATCCACCCTAGAGGGGCAAGCACGTGAAAGCAGTCCATTGGGTGGGATGAAGTTTCAGACGATGCCTCTGACTAGTAAGCTGTACCAGTTAACCAAGTATCTCTGGAGCTTGGTACTGAAGTTAGTGTCATCAAGCTGACTTTATCACTCCTTCCATTTTATTGGGTATTTTTTCATTTGAAGTTAACAGTGTTGTAGTAAATACCTCTGTTTATGAGCAGACAGTATATCTGAGCTAGAAGTTTGGAAGTCTTTGTAGGAAGTTTCAGTAGCCAGATGATATCAAGGCAAAACTTGTAAAAGCCTGTAACACTACTGGCTGTCAGGCTGTATAACTCTAAAATTGTATTTACTTTTTTTCTCCAGGCTACTGTAAGTACTGGCTAAGAGAAGCAGTTCTGCTTTAGAAATACTGTACAAACTTCTTCTCAGCCTAATCTTTATGTCTATGTTTGATGTAAAGCACTGTTTTCTGATGCAAAATGTGATTAACTTGTGGGAATTCTCAATGTGCCATTCATCCCTAGTGAATTCTTTCCATCTGTCTTTGTTTTGTTAAGAAATATCAGTTTCTCAGTTCTTGTTGATCTAATTCTTTTTTTTATTTCAAAAGCTAAGTGTACTAGGTCTAGCTGGGATTGAGTTAAGACCAGTACAGTAAACCAATGTAATTTAGTGATATTTTTTTAAACAAAATTAAATGCAATTTCAAAATCAGCTTCTTAGACTTGCAGTACTTTTTTCCAGCATGGAAAAATGGTAATCTTCAGCTTTTTCAGTCTGAATTCTTCCATCCAGTCTTCATATAGCACTGAGATGCAAAAATATCAGAAAACATGTTACTTGTGACTTTTTAATATAATTGAAAGGAATGAGTCCTGCTTTCTGTAACCTTGTTATGTGATATTCCTCCGAGTTAAAGTGTCTCACTGCTTTCATGGGCCTCTTGCCTCTGTGGCTTTTTTTCTTGTTATCAGATTTCTTGTAACTTTACAATGTATGCTAGCGATGGCTTTTTTGTAGTATGGTTATGAGGATTACAATTGTGTGTGTGGGCATTATCTCTTCCCTTCCTCCTCAAGTTTTAGCTGCTGATTAAAGGGCCACTGGTTATCAAAGTGGCACAGCTTTATTTATGGATCTAATAAATTTTAAAATGATGAAATGTCAGATTGTGTAGAAGATTTTTTTATTATTATTATTCATTTATTTGTGCCTCACTAGGACATTTCCTAATAACAAATTGTTCCTAAAGTATTTATCCATTATAATAATATGAAAAGTGGGTTGATTATTAAAAAAATAAAAAAAAAAGTTAGTGTCCCTGTCAGTATATCTTGGTTTCCTACCAGTTTCACATAAACAAGAACACTACAGATGTAGGTTCTAAAGCAAATGCTTTTTACTTTCCTTTTTTCTTTTTCCCTCAGTAGGCATTTTGTCAGCAGTGCCAGTCAGCTGAAACCTTGGTTTGTTACAAAGTTAAAAGATTCAGGTTTGTTAGCTCCAGGGTAGTGATCTATCTTCTTCTGAGGTTCAGCCGCTAGAGGGGGTGGAAACCACCCTCTCTGTATAACTAAGGCTTGTACTAGCTGACAAATACTCATCTTCAAGCTTGTGTTACTGCTGGTTGTTGTGGAAACATACTTTCTTAAGGTGTGTAATTTCATAATCTTCTTCTGTTGTTGTTATTTCTAAAGTGAGGCAGGTTTTAAGGATAATTATTCAGAAATACTTATATAGTTTAACCATCTGAGTAACTTTTCTTTGCAGGTGATCTTGTGAATTAGTGTACCATCAATGATGGCAGAACATCCACCGTTACTGGATACCACTTCAATTATAAGTAGTGAAATCCCTCTTCTGACTTCCCCTATTGTTAGTGGGGATGGAGCGCAACAGGTAAGGAAATTTCAGTATGTTTTTTTTCCTTCCAACACATCACTGACATATTGACATTGTAAAAGATAGTAATCCTTCATCTGGAATATATTTGTGGAGCTTTAGGCATACACTTCTGTTAGAGATGGAGGTGAAAGCAGAACTGGTGCAGAGATGAGATTTGTAAGACGTATGAAGCAGAACACGCGTGTTGTGGAAGAACTTCTTCATGGAAGAATGGAACCAAACAGCTGCCAAGTTGTCAAGCCATGATTGTGTCTTAGTTTGGAAGTTATATATTTATATTACTGTATGATCTTATTAAGGCGAATAAACCTTTTCCTATGGTAGAACATAGTAGCTGAGGCACAACTTGTGCTAATAACTACAATCTCCAGACTGATACTTGCTTACAACTGGGTAGCTTGAATGGTGGGCCTTGCTTTTGTATGTTAGTGTCTGCCTGAACTGCCTTGAATTTGTATTTCTTGGTGGCAGTGCAACCATCTAGTGCATCAGCTGCTCCATTCAGATTTGTGTCACTTGTTCATGATGTGCTTTGTCCCATCATCCAGATCTTTAAAGAAGATTGTAGTCATTGCCTGCCTCAGTGTCAGCCGCTGCAGTAGGTGACCATTGGACGGCCGCCTGCTAGGCTTTGCACTGCTGATCACATTTCAAGACTGGCACTTGATCCAGTTTTCAGTCTACCTTGGTGCCTATGCTCTGTGCTTCATCAGTTTCTGTGTTATTCAAAAGAGTGTCAAAAGCCTTGCTGAAGTCATGATAAATATTGGCTGTGCTCTCCCCTCATTCACCAAGCTAGTAATTCCACTGTAGAAGGCCATCCAGGTTTGTCTGGCATGATTTACCCTTTGTTAATCCATAGTGACTGCCCCAAATCACCTTTTTGTCTTTAATGCATTCGGAAACGGCTTCTAGGAAGCTTTGTTCACACATCTTCCCAGAGCTAAAGGTGATCTTGACCAGCTTCTAACTCCCTGCATCCTCCTCCTTGCCCTTTTTTGAAGATTGCACTGACATTTGTTTTCTTCTAGTCCTTGGGAACTTCCCCTGTTCATCATGACCTTTCAAACATAGTTGAGACTGAGTTAGTTGTTCTGCCCTCCATAAAAATAAGACTATCAGCCTGTACGGTCAAGCTTACAATGTAATCATGCAAGCTTTTGAGTTATATGTGAGTTTAAATGTTCTTTTGGATATGCGTTTTCTTTAAAATGTTGTCTCTTTCTACTGCCAAGTAAGATTAAAACTGGAAAACAAGTGAAGTATTTCTTCAAAGAAATGAATCTGTGAGGGTTTGTGTTAATCTTCGAATGGAAAAAACAACATATATGCTGTTGTTGTTCTTTCTCTTTTAAAACAAAAGGCAGCTCATTATAACTACTGTCTAAAGTGGGACTGGTAGTAATCACTTGTATTTTAAAAAAGAGAATTTTCATTGGACATTGGTCATCAATAAGGAAAGTAATTATCTTTCCCCATTTCACGATAACTGGCAGTTATACACCACAATGTTGTCTCCTGTTCTGTGTTTCGCAATGTTGAATGAAAGTTGAGACTTCTTCTCTGTCCTTCATTCGCATCTGATACAAGATTCATGAAGAGTCAGCAAGTGCACTTGTTCAGTGGCAGGAAACTTCAATGGAAGCCCTTTTTGCATCTGGTGATTTAAAAGTCATCAGTAGGTAGGAAATACTTTGTATATCGGAAATATGGGAAGTCCAGAATTGCAGGGACTGTGTTCTCTGTCAAGGTTGCCCAGTTAAGACTTAGGCCACAGAAGGGTCAGGCAGTTGCTTATTTATTTATGACAGTCTTAAAATAATGTATGTTTGTTTTATTTGGTACTCATGAAAGGGGTAGATACTGCATTTGAAAATATGATGTATTCAAGTACAAAACACTGTAGTGTTGAGCCTTTTTCATGTTTTTTTTTTTTAATATTTTAAACTTTAATATTAGTTCATTTTATTCCTTTGTTTTCCCTTGAACTTTGAAACTGTAAGAAGGGAGAAGACTTCTGCCTTTGTGATGGAGTTACTAATTTTTCTGTAAGTCTTTTTACTTTGCTACAGTACACACATTTTGTAGTGATTACTTCCTTGATGTATGAAAAGTACTTCTCCAGTTCCTTTCGTAACAGCATTGGTGTTGGATTGCATGAACTATAACTTAACCTGTAGAGCTGACAAAATTTGTGTTCCTGCAATCAAAATTCAGAGCTGTTTTGTCCATGTAAAGAAATGGATGTTTTCTTCTATATTCATAGGATATAAGTTGCTCTGTAGCTGAACTAATTAGTTTTAGTCAGTCTTGACTGAAAAGGTATTGAAAACCAGTAGAAAATTCATTATTTAGGTATTTTGCTTCTGTAAACCAGTAGAAGATTCTTTAAGTATTTTGCTTCTATATTGGAATTTCCTATGTTAGACTAGCTAACTCTATACTAAACATGCAAGATTTTGTTCAGCTGTAGAACATCTGAGGATTTTTTTAGATCAGTTTACCCCTTCTTACATTTTACCATAATTAACTCTTGTAATTATGGTGACTTGGATTGTTTATACTGCATAACTGAGTTACCAGATGGATACAGACCATTCCATACTTTTCTGGAACAGTTCATATCTTCAAGATAATCTATTTCAAATACTTGAAGTTCTGCTTGCAGTGTAAATGTGAAATAGCAGTACAAATATTTGAACATGTTAAGATGAAAGGTCATATGCTTCAAATAGCGTAAGTGTCTGATCAGGTTAGAGCTGTAACTTTCCACCATGTTTTAAAACAAAACAATCCACAAAGTTAGAGGAATGTGTGAGTATTCAGTCAGAAAACATGATGAACTTAAACTGTGTGGATGTTTGTATGTCACTCAGTGCTGTTGTGGGAGATTGCCTGGTTCTCTGTCCCACAGAACAAGGGACTACTGTTAGTTTCATAGGAGAAAACCAGTGAAAAGAAAAAGCAAAGACCAAGCTCGCTGGCTCCTCCTCCTCTGTTAAGCACAGAAGTACTGCTTGCTTTTACACCTTCCTATCACTGTGTTCAGCTTGAGGGGATAATGTACTTCTTATGCCTTGATGGTGAGTTAAGGTTGTAGACGGAGAATGGAGCAGATCTATAGGAGTTGATAGAAACCAAGTGAAACTGGGAAAACATGGTATGGGGATGGAAGCGCTTGAGGGTTTTTCACGTAAGGGTAAGTAGTGCAGTGATGCTTTAGTGATTATTGCTGAGGCTGGACAGGAAGGATGTGCTTGATTATGTGAGTCCTGATTTGTTGGCAGGAGAGGAAAAGAAGAGGCAAGAGTTCAAACTACTTTAACACAGTGATGTTAAATTGTTTTGGAAAGTTGCTACAGCACCCAGTGCTATTCCAAAACAAATCAGTAAATTGCTGACACAAGTGTGCAGCAGCCGTGGAGTTCTGGACCCTCACAGTACCTTCCCACTAAAGCTAGCAGTTGCAAAGTGAGACATTCCTATATCACCTATGTGTCCTTTATTACCAGAAAATATAGATAGCACTCTCAAAGTAGCCCAGTACCTGTTAACTGTTTCCTTTTCTGTGGGGAATGGGACAGAGTGTTTGACCTTTAGTTGACTTTATTTCTTGGCAAGGTGTAGGGATAAAGTAACACTTCTAGCTTGGGAGGTTGGTTGCTTATCCTCCAAATTTTATTGAGAAGTTTAGATGTTTGGTGGGTTTTCCAAAAATCCCACTCTGTGTATATATGTGTGGTTTGTGTGTGTGTATATTGTGTGTGGCTTTAAGTAGATATCTAACATCAAATCTACAAGTTAGTGTTCCTAAAACCGATTTCTTCTTTAAATATTTAAACCTCTGATATTAAAGTTGTTATTATTAATCTGTTATCATAGAAGGATATCTTCAATCAAGAGAGTAATAGATGGCTATAAAACAAATGAAGTAATCCCCTTTGTTGGCTTTCACATTGTTTACATATGTGGTATTACAGCAAAAATACAATGGTGAAGATGGTGTTGGAAAATAGAAATCTAGATTAGATTGCTAAATTAGTTTCCTAGGTTTTTGTTCTGGCACTTCTGCTTCTCAAAACCATATGGTATATTATCAGGTTCCAGCTTGCTTTGGTTTCGCCTTGCTGCTGAAAATCAAGCCTAGAACTGCAATATGTTTCGTGATCTTTTCCTCAACAAAAAAAAAATCCGTGTTAAAAGTTGTTTAACAACATACAGTGTTATAACTGTTCTCACTTTCCATCATTTTCCATATTGTGCTGTTTTCCTTTCTTTTAGCTGTGCTTTGATTTCACAGAAGACAGAGTATGTGCATGGCTGCTTCTGTCCTTTTTGCCTTTTTCTTTTTTTTTTTTTTTTTAATACTTCCCCTTTGGCTCTATTGAATTAGCAGATATGTCTAACTTCTCATTTTGGAGGTTCATTGAAGTTTGTTTTAGTTGACAATTATTCTTCCATTCTTCAGTGACTTCATAACACTGAAGCGCAGCAGAAGTGTGTTCAGTGGAGCCATTGGAACTCTCAGGCATACAATGCTTCAGTGCCAGCTTACAGAAGCTCATTATCAAGCTGTATTTTCCCCCAGGATTGATTAGTACTTTTGTGTAGCAACCATCACTGCAAAATACATAATCAAACTTATAGGAGACATTCTGTATACAGAAAAAACTTTTCCATCGAAGTTTTTAACGGGTTGTTGGCTACAATTTTAAAAAAATAGCATCACAAAGAAAAGCTAAAAATATGTGAGCTTTGATGACTCAGGGTTAGTAGATCCTTCCTCTATCTGACTTAATCATGTTTTTTAGTTAGGAAGGGTAAAGTTTTTTCTTAGTTAAGTGTGATTTTTTTTTTTTTTTTGCCTTAGAGATCAGAATGGTTTCCAATTTATTTAAACTGTATCCTTAATTGCAGATGCATTGAAAACTTGCTTTAAATTTCCTAGAAGAAGCCATCATACTCAGCAGAAAGTGAGAATTCAAAATTCTTTGATGTATAGTAATGTATGAATACTATGCTGCTTTTGTTGAGAAGAAGGCAGCACCAGATTCATTGCACAATTTATACTACCATTCAGATATGTTTATTTTAATATTTTCTGTTTGATTATAAATGTAGAAACAAGAGTGAAAGCTGTGTAGTTCATAGCCTTTTCTGCTTCTGTTTGGTATGAAAATTCATGGAATGAAGCATCCTCATAAAACTTTACAGTAATCATCCTTTCTCTCTAAAACGTCTGTTTTCATGTGCATGATATGAATCCTAGATTAATTTTGGTCTCTGATACAGTAGATTCCTCCCAAGCTACTTGAGGCATTCAGCCCCTGTTGAATTAATCTGTTCAGAAACTGACATTTGGGAGAATTGGATGACACATGAAAATTGAATTTCAAGTCAGTTAGTCACCGTAGGTTGCTAATACAGTCAATGGGGAGAAATAAGCATGTCCAGAAGATGATCCCTTTCGTGGTGTACGAAGGTGACTAAAGATCTGTACTTTTTTTCTCTCTCTTTTTTTATGAGGTGAGAAGGTGCAAATTGCCTGGAGCTATAAGCACTGAGTTAGCTTGGTTTTTCTGTGCAGTCTGTTGCTGGGTCTGTGTGCTCACCTATCAATAAGGTTTGGAAGGGTTATAGTTATGCCCAAACAGTGCCCGGGACACAGGCATGTCCCCATCTCTCCCCTTCTCTGTGCCGTGGGACGCTTAATGCTGAGTAAGCCATGACCTGAATGCCAGACTCAAAGACCTACAAAGTCACCCCTAGTGGTTACTTATGTTTCCTCAAATCCACTCTTAAAATATGTGAGAATTCGACACTTGGCAAATAAGTTAACTGAGGCACATCCTCTGCTAGGAGAAACCTGTTTTTTCCCTAGGAAACATTTCTTTACTGAGATGATGGTCAAATGCTGGAACAGGCTTTCTAGAGTTGTGGCCAAAGTCCCAAACCTATCAGTATTTTAGGAGGCATTTGGACAATCCGCTTAACAACGTTTTGGTCAGCCCTCAATCAGTTGGGCAGTTGGACCTATGATCATCATAGGTCCCTTCCAACTAAAATAGTCTGTCATATTCTATTCCCTAGAGAATGAGACTTTGCCATAACTGGGTAAAGTCTATGAGCCCTCTGCATGTTACAGAATTATACACTTTATAGAGCACCCAGAATGACATTTTCTAGAAACAGATAAACTCAGACTATAGTTTACACACTATAGCAAAAAATGGCAGTTGGCTTTATTTTTTTCTCCCTCTCCTTTTGAAGTAGAGAATAAAATACATGGGAAAGGTTTGGGGTTGTAGAGATTTCTTCCACCAAGCCCTTGGTCCATTACTGACTAAGTCATTCCAATCTGATCTAATTGAGATATATCTTTTAATTTCTCTTCCAGCTCAAGTTTGTATCGTCACAGTGTTTTGATATACAGTGATGCCCATATTTACACAAAACTGGGTATATAGGGTTTTCAGGGTAAAAAAGGCTACTTTAGAAGTGATATTGAAATTCTTTACATTTGATTTTTTTTTTTTTAAATTAAATGCTCCTTTTAATAACTAACACTGTTCTTCCTTTGGCACTTCCATTTATACTGTATTTAGGGTAAAAAAGTTAAACACATCCATCAGTCTTAAATATTATGGCTTTTAACTTGCTATATCAGTAAACAGGAATATGAGCTGTCAGAAGCAATGTTGGGAAATACAAAATTCTCTTCTAGTCCATAATACATTTGGACTGTTGCAAATAGGCAGATGGATCAGGGAAGATGCCTTGTGAGGGTACTAGCTCCTGTGAAGTAATAGCTGAAACTTTAGTTAGCCCTTGCTACCTGTTTACAGTGCAGTGTGAGCTCTGTTTCTCAGCCACTTTGACTTAGCATTGTGCAACTGAATTCCTAGGGACTTCAAACAATGAATCATGAAAAGAGAATGATCTAATTGAAGTATTACAGTTTTTATTTTTAGAGGTTGATGTGTCTAACCACTGGCCATGACCAGATGCCTCAGAAAGTTTGAGAGTTCAGTGACTGCCCCTAACACTGCTTCCTTCTAATTCCCTGTAAACATGGATTAGCTTAAAACTTTGAAGCCCAAATGTTTGTCTGTTGCATTATCCAGATTCCTTGCAACACTGCTGTTATCCTTATGTTTATAGTTTTGCTGACTTAAAGATATAATAGTGGTATTATTTGAAGTAGCAAATTTTCTGTGCACTATCTGCTAACCAGACTGTATCAATGCTAATGAGACAGATTGGGTTTGCTGTAAATGAGGCAAAATAAAACTTTGCTTAGGCAAGCTGTGAGAACTGAGAATGCAAAAGAGAAGGGACAAAGAAGAAGCAAGTGGATCAAAATTGTAATTATTTCTTAATACTAAAGAATGAGACAGACACTTGTGGAATGTACACTGATTGGCACTGTTATATGTTGACACTAACAAGTCTTGGACATTTATCATTGACATTCAATGCAGAATTTAACATTTATCTTTTACTGATTCTTCTCAAGAAACTTTGTATTTTTACAAAACAAGGCTAGAAATCATCTTTGCCTGCCTTTGTCAGTGGTCAGCTTTTTCAGCTGATCATCTTCCATGTGAAAAGAAAGGGGAGAAACACAAGTACAGTAAGAATTTTAAAAACTTTTCATAAATAAATTTGTTTTCTAGGAAAAAAATATCACCAATTCTTGGATCTTTCCAGCCAGCCTTTCTACAGAAAGCAATGAAAGTTTGAGATCTATAGTTTTTGAATGCCAGTGCCAATGAACAGTCTTACCATCTTTCCAATCTCCCTGTTTCCAGTTGCTTCTAGGAATATTCTGTCGTCTTAGCACAGTCAGTGGTGCTGAGACTATCTTGTAGCAATGGTTAAAGATTAAATGTTTACTGATTTTATTATCTGTCAGCTGCCTTTTAGAAAAATGATGCAGAGTTGCTTGGTCTGTCCTTTGAAAATACAGGCCTTAGAAGCATGTCACTGAAAAGATGGCTTCTTTCACTCACTTTTTCCAAACATGCAGCAACTGTCTGTGTAAGCTGAAATAGTTCAGATTGTATTTGGTTTTTTCAAAATCCCAAGCATGTAAATTGCTATTGCAACATATTATGTAACAATTAATTCTGTATGGATTTCCTCCCTGGTCCTGAAACTCAAGACTTGTTAATACCCTTTGCTACCCGTATCTTTAGTCTTCTTCATGAAGAAAGTTTTCAACTCCACATCTAGACCAGTTTGATCCTTATAGTCAGTACTAGCAGATGCTAGGGTAGAGAATTTTGTAGTCATGGGAAACCTGTAAACTGAAATTTGCTCAAATAAATACAGTGGAAAATAGAAGATTTAGAAGTTTGGTGTTTAAGAGTGTTGCATCATGGTAGTTGGGCAAAGATCAAGTCTATAGGACGCTTCTACAAATAATAGTGAGAAGCCTGTTTTTGTCTGTCATTGATACTAAAACCAGAAGATAATTTAAGAAAAAAAAGAAAATTCTTATGTTTCCTTATAGATAACACAGAAGTGTTGTGTGCTGAGTCTGCTATGAGTTGGTATGGTACAAAGCTTAATCTAAAGTTTTCAAAACTCTTTATTGGTTAGTAGGCAATGTACATGTGGAGAGAGGAAGGTTTTTTTTAAATTTAAAAGAAGATGTGAAGCAGAAAGATCTTTTGGAATATGGCTTTAAGAAAAAAGTACTTGGAAGTAACACTTCATGACCATGAAATTCATAAGCCTTTGGCAATTTAAAACAATTTAAGGTACTGTTTTAATTTAACTTTTATTACTGATGTCAGGTGTTCCTATTTAATAATCATATACTCTCTGTAATGCCTGTTACATAGATCTTTTGCATTTTTCCATTTAATATGTTTTTTAAGTGATAGTGGGCTTGATTATGGAAAAGAGTAGTTCATAGCCTCATTAGCCTTGTTATGATATAAGCAGCAGATTTTGAAGATACAGTCAATGGAAAAACAACTTGTGCTGCGTTTGTAACTGACATCACCTTAGCTCGACCACAGATGTGATTCCATCTGGCAATTTCTGTGCTACTAATGAATAAAAACACTCAAGCCTTTCAGTATTCTTTGATCCAGTAGCATGTAGGACAACAAATACTGTTGGACTAGTCCTACAAATGGGAACTCTGGCATAGGTGAGGTGACAAACGCATAAGTCACAGTAAGTCGGTATGGGAGCCACGGCAGTGTTAGTATCTTGAGTCTGCGTCTAGTTTTCCTTGTTCACCAAGGACCACACTCTGTGGAGCCAACCTACATGTGATAGTTTTCCTTGTAATAAAAGGCTTGTTATAAAAGATGGGTGGAAAACTAAAAGTAGGTGTTTTTAATAATAAAATGATACTGGATATGAATAACCAATACTTTTTGCCTAGAAAGCTTTTACTTGGTAAATAATTTCATGCTGATCAAATGTTAGGAATATGACTTGAAGTTAAAAGAAAGGAAAGTTACTTTTTTTTATTGTAAGTAGGCTGTAGCTTTGAATCCTTTTACATAAGTGTCTGTGCCTTTGTACACTTACTTAGGACCTTTGAAGACATTAGATGTTAGTAATGTTAGAATTTTTTATATCTTAGACGACATTTAATCTCTAATCTCATGTTGTTGCATTCCAAATACCAAGACAGTTTCAAAGCAGTTTTCTGTATCTTGTCTGCCTATGGGTTAGGACTTAAACCAGTGGTGCATAAGTGGTATTTGAAGCAATTTCTCACAAGAAGAGAGGGATGGGTGTTTTGCCCTGTGTAACTGTCTGTCTTCAGGCGAGGGTGTACCCCTGCTGTTGTTGGGATTAAAAACCACAGATGTGAGGTTGCCAGAAAACAATGCTGGATGTTTTCAGTTTAGCTCTGAAGTGGATACTAATAGAGGGAAACCATCTTTGTCAGCTATCTAAAGTGTCTTTAATATTAATTAATTAATTTAATATCATTATTTAATAAAATGTGTTTTTGTCTATAGTATTATTTAGGGCAGACATATGTAAATTATAAAGCAAAATTCAGAAACATACTTCTTTCTTTTCATGTCTCTTAGTAAATGCATGGTATAAAGTAGCACAGTGTTTGATAGAGATCATTAGAATCCAGTTGATTATTTCTTTGCTGTTTCTTTTTATTCTTTTACAAAGTATTTTTTCCCCCCTTCTTTCTGGCTTACTTGAAGTCATAAACTGTATCACAGATTATGAATTCAGAAGTTGGTTCATTCTGAGTTAGTATATCCTATCTGGGAATCAGGAGGCTAAATTAAAAATGCAGATATAAAATGGCATATATTTGGAAGCTTTGTTCTCTTAAACCCGAACCTTCTGTTGACTGACGTTAGATGATCCAGAAGCAGATGCTGCAGCAGCTATTTGTTGATTTAGTTGCTATGGTGACATGATACATTCATGTACAGCAGGAAGCTCACTGTACGTTGGCTAATTTGATAGGAAGGAAGGCTTGAGGTAGGTATTGCTGACTATATTGTTAATTGATCCTACCTTTCACATCCTGCCTCCACATGCTTCATGGATGCACAGCTATAGAGGAAGGTAAAGGGAGATCCTCCCGTGTGGCATTCAGGTTAAGGTGCCCTGTTCACAGGAGGGGGGGCAGTGTTCAACACATCACCGAAGATTACCTCAGTATTAAGTGAATGGAACAGATTGGAGCAGCTGGAGTGGTGCCTGTTGAATCTTCCTTCATCCTTTGTCACTGTGGTAGCACCAGTTGAATGAGAGAAATAAAAGGATGCGAGCAACAGTAAGTCAAAGTGCTAAGGCTTTTGAAATGGGTTATGAGATAAAGCATGTCACTAATTAACATCTTGATTGGAACTATTAGTGGAGAAAAATGTAATTGTTCTGAATACGTGCCCTAATGACAGAGCATAATTGTGGCTCTGCCTGGAAGTTGTGTTGTATTATATTCACCCTTTTCTAGAAATACACCCTTTTATAATCTTGTTGCAGACAGACTGTTAAAGATACAGTGTACATCTTACAAAGAGCTTGGCTGTACCACCCTCTTAACAGGTTCAGTGTTTTAAAATTTGTTGAAGTCAAAATGACCAAGAGCATTCGCTACGATATTTTCCTAAATTTGAAAAATATTCAAAAATTCATCTACCTTCATTCTTTTGGGTAAAAATCTTCTCATGAGTACTGCTGAGCTAATTTCTGTTGCAGTATTTTTAGACAAACCACTGCTGTCTTTTTTTTTCATGTTGGTTTGTATTAGCAGTGCATTTAGAAATATGATTTTGGTGAAGTCTCTCCAGTATTTGTGATTGCTGACAATCTTTTGCTACTGACTCAGCACCTATAACCATATAATGCTAAATATAGATGTTTTAGGATTAATAATAAACAAAACCAAAAAACCCCCCCAAGCCCGAAACACTCTTCTCTTTCCTAGTAAAACATCTCAGAAAATATTATTATTTCTGCTAGTATAGAAATGGTTTGTGATTCTATTATCTTTAAATTATGGTTTTAAAGGTCCAAGCATATATTTTGGAACACTTTACCATTTTGCTTTTTAGGAAGTTTGTTTGTAGGAAAAAAACCCAAAACTCCCCATAACCCCAAAAAACACACACATTCCTCAAAACCATTCCAGAATGAGGGAAAAACAGAACTCTGCTTTTTAGTAGTATTGTTTTGCTCCAACTTGTAATCTTCCTTGTTGTACAGGAGCAGTCTCTTACTATATAGTTACATTTAAGTGTGCTTTAACCACAGTTTGTAATGTAACATACTCTTATTTCTTCATGTTATATATTTAATATTAGCAATGACTAAAATTAGTGTACTATGTTCTAGCTTCCCTCCCCCTTCACTTTCTCCTTCACATCTTACTTCCCTGCATTTTTTGGTATTTTAATGTGTATGCCAGGCTAGGAATCAACTTTGTTGCTAAAGGATTGCTTTGTTTGTTTGTTGTGATATATTTAGTGGTAAATCTATTAGCATTCTAGTTATATATGTTCAGAGGCTTTTAGCTTGGTTGGAAAATTTGTCCCAGATTTCACTCATTCTGGAAAAATATGTGAATTCACAAAGCATATCTAACTTCTTTTAGTGGAAGATACAAAGTAACCCTTTCAGTTCCTTTCCCCTTCAGAGTGAGGTGATGAGTGGTTGGGGAGAGAGAAGCATTCAAAATGCCTCTTTACGCTGAAATTCAGTTTGGTTCCTTTGGCTTTCTTGCCTTTGTGGCTGTAGACAGTGCTAACCTATGGAGAGAACAGAGTGCCAGTTCTCATGTGGGCTTATCCTACAGCTTCACACATGACACAAATGTTTAATGTATTTTGGTTTCTTTAGTCTCAGTCAGGATTAAAAAATTTTTCTTAAGGATTAAAAACCTGTTTCTTTTCCCCTTAAGGAGGCTGATAGTTCTTGGTACTGAAGGATGGGTTTGAGAGCCAAGATATTCTGGAGACAGAACAAGCTTGATGATTTCTTTTTCTTTATTGCAAATATAAAAATCTTTCTCCCATATCCCAGTAACTTTAAAATTATAATTCCAGTTTTTCAGCTAACACTTAGCTGTTTTGGAATAAACCTATAAGTATTAGGAAAGTTAAATTTTTAAAATCGTTTTACATTCAGTAGCTAATAACCTCTTTTACAGAGAGAGAAGCTTTTAGGTATAAAAGCATTTCTTTGGACAACACAGTTTGTTATGTACTAGAAAAGATATGAAAATTTGGCTGTAAATACCAAACTTGTAAACAAAGTTGTATTGTATCTGACTTGATTCTCTTGATGTTTGTGCTGGCTTAGCAGAATCAGAAACTGTTTCAGTCAGTCCTGTCCTGCTAGAAATACAGGTATTACTTGAACAGTGGCTCTAAAATGTGTAATATTTAAGATCATTATGATTGGATAAGGGTAAATTAAACTCTTTTCCATAAACCTTATTCAAATCTGATCTGCAAAAATTTCTCCAGATTAGGAAGATCCTCATAACTTTATAGAGCAGTATGAAGGAGAAGATTAGAAAATGTCTTAAGTCTGGATTTGTTTTGTTTTATGTCTGTGTGAAAGTATCTAGTATACTTCTAAACATAAACATTTGTTGTTTGAGTGTTGAGTTGTTTTGTTGTGGGGTTTTTTGGATTTTGGTGATTTGGGGTTTTTTTTTACTTTGGACTAGATTTAAATTTTTAGAACCTCAATGATAAATTAAGAGTATTATTAATATTTTGAATATGTAGGTTTTTATAAAATAAAATTTATTTTGCCTTACAGGTCCACTGCTTGTATGTAATTAATAGAAATGGCAAAATAATTTTGAGGTACTAGTTTTTGACTGGCTGTATGGTGTGTGTTTATTTGGGGAGGAAGCTTTGCTCTTCAGCCTTTAAAATTTTGAGACCTGCTTTTGCACATGTGTAATGGTGAGCAAAAGAGAAATTCATCAAACTTGCAGTGAAATCTTTTGAAGTTAGCTTTTAGAGCTCTTTGATTTATTTCATTATTTACTTATCAGCTTTTTTGTTTTTTCTTCCGTGGGGACAGAAATAGTTTGGACTTCTAATTGTATTTACAGTTTCTGCTACGGAAAGATGTTGCCTTAAAACAGTGAAGATGTTAATGCTTAGGGATTAGTCCTAATCTGTTTTTGTTTTCCTGCTCTGCAAGTCTCACCTCATCTAGGGTCCTTTTCAGGATGAATCCAATTTTGATACTAGTATTTCACAATGATGTCCATAGGTTTATGTTTCCATCTTTCTTACTAACCACCTGACGGAGACCAGTTATTAATTGTGCAAGGCTATTTATAGTTTATCACTTTTTTTTCCACGGAAAGTACCAGGGAAACCTTTTCCTTCATGTTGCAATGTAAATACACATTCATGATGGTGCCACAAGTCTAATGCTGCCTTTCTTTTCTGTCAGGTAGCTGAAATTATTTTGAAACCTGTCAGTCTCCTGGTACATCACTACTTCTGTTAGGAGGATGGACGTTCAAGTAGAGAAGCTTGTAGAAGTGCGTATCTTACAGAATGAAGGGTTGGTTTTAATTGTTATTTCAGTGGAGTTAATGGGCTTTTTGGCCTTAATTAGTGTGCAAACAAACATAGCCAAAACAAGATTAGCTAACTCTATTTTAAATTCCATTCCGCCCTCACTGTGCTCCGATGAAGAAATAAGTTAACTGTGTATTCATCTGGCATGAGCAAAATCTTAGGTTGCTTATGAAAGTGTTCTGTATACCTAATGACAAAGATTAGTAAGATACAAATCAGCTGTGTTTTGTATTGTTGCTGTTTTGCTTTTGAAAGACACTTCCGTGACCATATTGGCAGAGTGAAATACTTCTAAGGATCTTATTTTGGCTTCTGCAGCCTCTGCTTCTTGCTGATAAAAATTACTTCTAGACCTTTATGGAGGTAAGTGTTAACATTTGGCCTTAAGTTTTTCCTTTCTTTGGAGCAGCTTGCTGAGTCAAGGTGGCTGCAGCTCTGCCTTGTGCAGCTTTCTCTTCCACTTCTTGTTACTTGCATTCTTACAGGGGTTTCTTTATGACTCCAGCCATTTTTATCAAATTCATTTCTTTCGTGTTAGAAACAAGCTGAAGACTTGAAAAAAACCATTAAGCTCCTTTCCTGGTTCAGTCTACAGAAACATCCTGTATTTTCTCTTACAGATAGTGAAGAGTTTTACTGAATAAAAATAAGTAACACTGAGCATTCTTCTCCTTGAACGTTTTTACTTCCATTGATTCTTTAGATACAAGATCTAAGTACTTTCTATCCTGCTCACACTGATACAGTAACAAATCCTATATGAGATCTTAAGATATAATAAAATAATTGTATCTGTTAATGGTAGTATGTGCAAGTCAGTGTTACATGTCTCTGTAGGATGTGATTATACTACTTGAGTTGCAATAAAATTATATTCAATTTGGAATTCTTTAGGGAGATAACTATTATAGAATAGTTTTATATAAGAATTGATGTATTCTAAAAATGTATTTGCCATATCTGACCAGCTCAAATTGTGATTTAAGGTGAAGAATAGATTTTCAAAACCACTCAAGAGTGTGTCCCTTATTTAGTCCTTCAAAAAGGCTAAATATTGTAGTGCTTCTTCAGGATACTGTCAGTAATTGTTTACATATTAGTAATTTAAATGTGCTCTGAATATTCGTGGAGACTAAGACTACGTGTCATGAAGCAAGTCAGTTTTAGTAAATATTTTCTTGAAAACTGCCTGGTAAGAGTGATCTCAGGAACAGTTTTCAGTTCTGTATGGACCTGTGCTATGCTCAGGACTACTATTGCAGGTGACTGTTCCAGTGCTGCTGACTTTGCTAATGTAGATGTGCCTTTAGGTATCACTGATGTGGTCAAGGCAATGTAGCAGTTCTCTCAGGAGAGATCAGGAATATTAAAGCCCCTTGGTTTGCAGACTGGGGACAAGGAGATGGGAATTGCCAAGACTTAAAAAATGTTGAAGGAGGTGGATGAAATTTATTCAAAACTGTTTTTCAGCAAATCCCATAGCAGAGAAGCTAGGGAACATGTAATTAATAGGAGATGGTTTAAAAATGTCTAAAAATTTCAGGAACTTACTGCCATAGGAGATTGTGGAGGCAATTCAAATTATAAGTGAACTCAAAGAGTTTAGGCAAATATATGGACAGTAAGAGAGATGGACTGTAGAAAGTAGCCTGGCTCACATACTCTCTTTAAACAGCATCTCAATTGATATATTAGAGTCAAAGTGCTTGGCTAGATGAGCTGCTGACCCAGACCATCAGGTCATTTCCTGTGTTCTTGCTTGGCTTCAGCTTCTGCCCGAGTTCAAACAGCAATTTCAGGAAATACACACTGAGGTTTCTAATACATGGCATTATTTGCTTTGATAGAAGACTTTTTGTTAGGAGGTCTTTGCCAATCTGGGCAATTAAATTAAACTACTACAAAATTTAGTATGTTGCTCATTTGGTTTGGATTTATCTTCTAAAGTAGCCTATATAGAATAAATTAAGTACCATTGAAAAGTGTGAAATTTAACTTCTAAAACTAACAGTTTTGACAACTGATGTTTCAGGTATTTCAAACTTCAGCCATTCAGTGGCCACTTTTTTTATTTATGCAAGAACTGCTTTTAATGTAAGTGTGTATCTGCACTCTTGTATTGTCAACTTGTATGCTAATCTCTGAAAAGAGATTTTGTATTGTTTTTCATCAGGACCTGTATTGAGGTCATGTGGATCATCATTAAACAACTGTTTAAAGGAAACAATTTATAGTCACAGTGGAAATGACACAGAACTCATTGACCTAATACTCCTATTTCTTAATGGCAATGCCTTAACTTGTTTTGAGACAAAAATACACTATGTCAAAATTCTGATAGCATTCAGAAATTACGCTTTTAAATTTTATTAGGTTCCATTATGGTTGGTTGTGCTTTAAAAGTGCTTGTATGATTCTGGAACTTGTATCAAGGGTTCAGTGTCCTAAGTTCACATTATTTTGTTAAGATTGTGAAGTTCTCAATTAATGTTTTGTTGTTTTAGTAAGAGAAATAGCCCTTGAAAAGTGCCCATGCTAAAGATGCCTCCCACTGAGACTGACATATCACAAATGAGGTTTTTTTCTGAGTATCATAGTTATCTTAAAACAGCAGGCAAAGGATAGAATGCATGTCAGTGTTTGGGTTGCAGAACTTTAGGTGCTGTGAGTAAAGCAACAGAATTTGTCACAAAAAGATTGAGGCAGAGGAAGAGAGGCTGAACCATCAGATTTTTACAAGGCTTTTCTCTTAGTTCAAGCCAATTTGAATGTATTGCCCAGAAGAGGAAGGAGGTCAAGGTCTAGAATATTGTGTGAAAGACTCAGACCCTGGTTTCCAGAAGTACTGATGTCAGGGTGCATGAAGTAACATGTTGGCTGATGGGGTGTGCAAGCCTGCACAAAGGCACCTTAAATGAGATGAAAGAGCTATAAATAAGCAACCCATAGATTTTTTTTTTTTACCTAGAAGATGATGCTGTGCAAAATCTATGTTACATTTTCCTTTAGAGAAATTTTCTTGCATCCTTGATTATGTGGTGTGGACTTCGATTAGATAAGGGGGAATTCCTGTGAGTGACTGTCAGTCTTTTGTACATCTCTTCTGACCAGAAAGGTACCAATCTCCAGAAGGCACAGGGCCCACTTGCTGCAGTTGGGCCAGTGTGTGTGTTCCCATGCTCGAATCCGCTCTGCCAGCTGGACCTCAGGTTTGGATGGCCTGCAGCAAGAGGTCTAGGGGAGGAAAGCCAGCAGGTTTCTACAACAACATTATTACCCAGATTAACAACCTCAGGCACTCACACAGAATAAATAGGGACAACTGGGAATAATGGTCAACCCACATTCCCTGTTACTTTAAGAGCAGGAATCAAGGGCCAGCCATCACCCTAAAGCTTTTCTGCTTCTCACGGTTCATATGATGACGACCAAGTATATTGAGCTGAGAATGGTACAGATTGACATGTCAGCTGTAGCCAGAATGGCTCCTCACAGGAGTTTGGGCACCTAAATCAGCCGAAAGAGATGGGAAAATGTAGCTATCCAGCCCACACATAACAGATGGAGAGACATTCTCATGTACCATGAAGCTTTTAGGTACTTTTATTCCTTTCTAAACTTCAAGCTAAAATTTTCAATTGTAGCAGAGGGAAGAGCATATCAATGAAATATGTCTTCAAAAAGTTATGCCTGCTTGGGGAGTCCAAAAAAGAAATTGTAAGAACTCATCTATTGATATTTCTCTCCTTCATCACATTCTGAAGGTGGTGATAGCCAGTTGTTAAAATGCTACCTTCAAACATTTCAAAATAAACTGTGGAATATTTTCTGAAGACCTTTAAGTCTTCTTTGAAATTCATTACTAAAATCATCTTGTTTAGATTATATTACAAATGCTAACTCGTAGTGAGTTTTACATTGAGCCACACTCCAGAAGATCTGGAATATTTATTAGCTTGATAAAATGTAAATATTGATACAGCTCATTGTTTTTTCTCAAGCAGCCGAAGTTTCTAGGAAAAACATGTGAACCAAGATAGTATTTTTAAAGTGCTTGCTCAAACCTGAGCTAATCAGTATTGAATCACACAGCCCAAGCTTGAAAATGTGAATGTCTGTCATAGCTCATCAATATGTTAGTGTTAGAACTTGCCATCTTTTCTTTAATTCGTAAAATTGCTCCACCGGAAAGGGAGGAATTCATATGGTTTCTGCCATTTTCTTTTCCTTTCCTTTGTCTCTGGTATTCCTAAAATGAGTAACACTCAAGTTTCCAGTTCTGGGGGTGTTGGTTGGTTGGTTGTGTTTTTGTAAACATGAAAGATTTTATTTTCTTTTAGCAATTTAACAAAGTAAATTTTTGGCCATAATGCTCACGAATTGTGTTTATAAAGATTTCTTTCCTTCTGATTTGTAGAGGGAGGAGGACATAGGCTCTATTTAGACATGTGCCAGCAAGACTGAAGAAAGTTCTGTCCAGAAAGGAAATTATAAAATGCACCTGCTCTTCTACTTTTTAAAGTTTTTTTTTCTCCTTTGTTCTTAATTTGAGCTGGGTTTTTCATGTTTACAAACTTCTTTTCCTCACAGAAGGGCATGTTTCAAATAAAAGTACAGAAATCTAAAATGGTAACAAGCTTCTGCTTTGGTACAGACTTTCTCTGTTTATTTTGGCTGCTGTGTGCTTTGCTATCATTTCTGCATTGCTTGGGTTTACAAAATTAGGATAGCCAGCTTTCCACAAATGAAATTATACATATTGTTTCATGCTGGGCATCTGGTACACTTACTTTGTCATGACATCTAATTTTTTTTTTATTATTAATGAATGTACAAATATGCTTGAGTCATGTAAAGAGGGACATGACACAGTATTTTCCTTGTGTTGAAAACCGTTTGTCAAGTGGTTGATGTCAAGCACTGGGACTTCTAGGTTTTCTTCTGAAAGTTTACATAATGGTTTGATTAATGTTGAAGTTATTGCAATTTGCTGAAATAATTTAAGCTGTACAAATAGCTTTTTAGTTATACCAAGCAGCTGAAAAAATGAAATTTGTACAGGTACTGTTTTACTTAGTTGTTATCCTCTCCTTCATTCTTTGAAAAATGTTTGTTTAAAAATATCTAGGCTTGTTCTTGCTCTTATCTGTTTCTCTGTGGGATGAAGACAGCAAGAAATGTGAAGTGAAAAATAATGTATTTACTAACCAGAAAAAAAGATTGGTTTTTTCCCAGTAAAACTTTTTTTTTTGCACATACCAGAATTCTGTAACATATTCCTATGTAATGGTTGTAAACACTCTTTTATTTTTAAGGTTATTCTTGTGCAAGTTAATCCAGGGGAAGCATTTACAATAAGAAGAGAAGATGGACAGTTTCAGTGCATTACAGGTAAAGTTGATAAATTTATTTTCCTATTTTCTGAGTCTGAAGCAGGATTAATAAAAGGCAATTTGTGGTGAAAGTAAAAGAATGACAGAATTTATTTTAAATACAAGAGCTGTATAAAGACCTAAAAGATTATGTGCTAAGGATCATTGGGATTTAGATTTCACTGCCATAAACCAAGTACTTTTTCTTACATTATATTAGATGAAATTAAATTTCTTGGGGAGGAGAAGGGAGGAACATTTTCAGATTGCAAAGCAAGCATGGAAAGGCTGTTGTAGCAACTTTTGACTAAGCTCATTTATTTCACAGACCTCAAATTAAAAGCTACAACAGTTAATATGGCTTGAGTTTAGGGGTTTTTTTATTCTTTGCTATCATGTGGACGTTGTTTCCCTGTCAGTTATCCTACCTAGTTTCTCATTATCTCTAGGGGCCAAATGGCATTATTTCTGAGTTCTAGCAAGTGCAGCTTCAAAATACAAATGTTTCATCTAAGCATAGCATCCCCTTATGCAATGGTCAGTTTGGATGTTGTTTTCTGTTCCGAATGACCATAGCTACCAGTTAAGCGTATCTAGAAGGTACCGTGAGAAACAAGCAGTCAGCTATTGCTGCTGCATAGAATACCATTTTTCTGTGTTGTAAGAGAGTATCCACAGATTCAGCTATGGGGTCACATTTTTACTTGTCATCATCTAGGCCAATGAATCCTACCTTCCCCCCCCCNCAAAAGATACTGTTCTGGGAATTTGAAGCAAGTATTTTCCAGCTCCTTTCCCTCTTCTCTCCAGTCTGAGAAGAGCTGAAAGGTCTGGTTTCCAGTGTCATAGACAGGTCCTTTGGCTACAAAACAACTGATTCAAAAGAGGCCTTAGATGGTAATTAAATTTATGTTGACAGTTCCTAAAGTTTACGTGTCTGTTAGCACCATATTTCAAAACTTTGTGCTGATTGCATGGTATTCTTGCATCCTTTGAGCCACAAATGGATCAGTGTTGCAGCTCACCATTCTATACAGCTTATTTGAAACATGATATGTAATAGTTACTTGACAGTACTGAGGGAAATAAAATTATTTTTGTCTTGCAATTCAAGTTAAAGAACAGATAAGGTATGTTCTGCTTCTATTGCACAAAATACTGAGGGGAGTGGCATGCCTTGCATGTTTGGTTCTAATTTTTGATTTACCAAGTGGTCTTATTGGTGGAGAATGAATTGACACTTTCCTGGCATGATTATCTTCAAAGCAGGAACTGTTTTATGAACTGCAAAAATACCAAGGTCATATCCTTACGGATATGGTTCTGACCTTCCATGGTACAGCTTTAATCCTTGCCTGGTGCCTCTTGCCTTTGGAGTAGGCAGCTTGCTATTGTTATTTGATTCAGCTGTGGATTTCTTCATCCTTTAAATATGAAAGTGAGCGTGAGCAAGTTACTGGACTGTTGATTCTGGGACTCAGTGTAAGCTGAGGTACAGTCTTTACAACTTCCCTGAAAAATGGCACTGCAATCTGGAAAATGACATCTGACATCAGTACCACAGCTTTTGCAAACCTTCTGTCACAGAGATACTGTCCTTCCCCCTTCCTGGAGATGAAATTGTGGATTACAGTTGGTAGTAAAATAGGGGGCATAAAGATTTTCTCATATCTGTGAATTCAGTAATCTTCATACAGAAACTGAGTTGCACCTGATCTTTTGAATGTTGCTTTTCTGGTCTATTCTTGCCACTTCTGAGACACTTCTGTGTTTTTGAGTGCTATGCCAATGGATCTTTTTTACCTTTTGGGTTGTTGGGTCTGTCTGCCTTAAAGAAGAAATTCCCTTAGTAATTGATGTTGTTCCTTTTTCATTATATGTATTGCAGCTCATGAGGAGTGTCTACTGTTTGGTTTTCTGTGTAGAGATTTGTATAAAATCAACTATTTTAGGTGATGTGAACTATAGAGAGTAATTTGGTATTGGTCCTTTTTTGTTCTGCCACAAATTCTCAAACATAGTTTGCCTTTGACTTTTCTACAAAATGGATTGCCAGTCTGCAAAATGGGTTACAGCTGCAGAAGTCTATTGCATTGTCTTGAAAGTAAGAAAGAAAGCAAGCTCACATCAGTTCCTTGATTTTTTTCTTCACTGTATGCACTCAATTGCTAGGTGAAATCATAGTTAAAGAAGCGGAAATATATAATGAGAATGGTTTGGATAAATGTACGAAGATGTTTATTTTTAGAAGAGGCATGAAGATGGCTGAAATTTAGTGGAGATGCAATCAGTGGGAAGTTAATTTAGTCATTATAATGTTTCTTAATATTTTTTTCAATCTTAGTTTTTCCTGTAAATATTTACACATTTTTATACTCTTCTCCGACTTAAGTGTCTCCGCAAAGAACACATATGCAGTTTTTTCAGTGATGTATGATACAAAAAATTGAAATTATGTAAATACAGTACTAAAATGAGAGAGTGGAAGTTGAAAAGTAACGAGCTGGTTGTGGATCCCAGATAGCAGTGCAGATAGCCAGATACATTAGTTTGAATTATTCAGTAAGTCACGCTTCCTTGGATAATTCTAAATCTCTCTTGTGCATTATTGCTGGTCATTTCACCTTGAGATTGTGCTGTCTGCTGAGGTCAATGTGGATTGTTAATAAATCTAACCATAATGTTAATTGTGGTTTTTTGCATCAAATATTTGCATGTTGGAAATATGCAGATGCTCTGTCAATCTTCATGCTGTTCTTGTCATCTGTTTTTAAAGAGAACTGTCCTTACTTTGGCAACACTGTACATAGGGTAAAATTTCTCAACCTGAAAGAAGATGAGAGTTAATGTCTCTTCAGGAGAGAGGTGTGAATAAAGTGACTGTTTAGAGCTGTCCTTGAGTAAATGAAGGAATGGAAACTTAAAGGACTAATTAATGGAGAAGCACGCAATGCATTTTCTGTGAACTATGCTTCTGAAGAAAATGCTGCATTTACATGCAGGTCTTTGTACTGACTTACCACGTCTGCTCTCACAGGTGATCTGTAAAGCTTTGACTAGTTTGGAACTACATTAAGTGAGAAGCAGCTTCTTAATGTGGTCCTCTTCCTTGGCAGTGGAATATTGAGTGAAAAGACTCTTAAGAGTAATTCCTGGTCTGAAATCTCCTAAGGATAGCAGAAGAGCAGTGGTGGTGAAGGGACCCTTTATCCTTGGTGAATTCCATTCCTTTATTTTGGTGACCTTTTAATGAATTAAAATGACATGCATTTTATCCTTTATTTCTGTAGAGCAAGAAGCATAGTTACTTTATGTTTCTGTAGTTAGCATTCTTGAATCATAGTTCAGTTTCTGTTGTCTGTATTTTGACTTAAATACAGCTTTGATTGAGCACTTCTGTGTGCCAATGGCCATATTTTTTGGATATTATAGAATATTTTCTTTGCCTGCCTAGTGATTTGTCTGATAGTGACAACTCGTGATCCCCCTTTACGCAGCTTCAATTTAAACCATTTGTCAGTCTCTAACTTTACAAAAACACCATGCATTTCTTGCTAGATAGATAGGAACATATCTGTCTGTGTAACTGCGTGTTAGACTAAAATGTTTGTTTTCAAAAGAGGTCTTTTAAATCTATGAAAATTTTCTCATATACTAGAAATACACAGACTTCTGTGGAAACTTTCCTTAAGCCAAAATTTTCTGCTAATATTAAATAATCAGCTACATTACAGTGATTCAGAAAACCAGGTTTGAAATGTATGAATGAGTTCTCTTTGTAGAAATGAATTACTGCAGATCACTCATTCATGAATTCTTCCTATTGCAGAATAAATGAATGAAGATGACTCATCTTGAGGACATTTTGTAACAGTCCCAAGTTACAGCTAAAGGCTATTAAATGTTACTTGACACAATAAGAGAGACCATGTTCTATATGTCTCTGCAAAGGAAAATTGCCATTTTCATAATGGAATAAGAAGACTTATGTAAATTAGAATGAGTCATAAATGCTTCATGCTTTGAAATTAAATGAAGTATTGGTATTAAGGTTAGGCTCTGGGATAAAAGTTAAGCAAGTTTAACCTAATTTTTTCTCTTTGAAATAAGAAATCAAATTCTTCTGAAAAATGTTTTCAAGGAATTCAAGAGGAAAAGAAAATACATCAGTTCTGAGACTACAATAGGGAAACACAAACTTTAGCTGGTTCTAAGATCAGCTTGAGCTTTGCAAGACCAAACCTATCCATTATCCAGAATATTTTGTGAGTAAAACTGTTACAGAATTACAGAATGGTTTGGGTTTGAAGAGACCTTCAATGGTCATCTACTTCCAACCCCTCTGTCATGGGCAGGGACATCTTCCAGGTGTCCTAGACCAGGTTGCTCAGAGCCCCATCCAGCCTGGCCTGGAACACTTCCAGGGATGGGGCATCCATGACTTCTCTGGGCATCCTGTGACAGTGCCTCACCACTCTCATGAAAATTTCTTTATTATATCCACTCTAAACCTACTCTCTTTCAATTTAAAATGTTGCCTCTTGACCTGTAACAATAGTCCCTGGTAAAAAGTCTTTCTCCATCTATTTTATAAACCCCTTTATATAATCAAAGGCTGTAATAAGGTCTCCCCAGAACTTTCTCTTCTTTAGGCTGAACAATCCCAACTCTCTCAGCCTGTCTTCACAGGAAAAATGCTCCAACCTTCTGACCATTTTTTTGGCCCTCCTCTGGACCCTCTTCAAGTCCATGTCTGTCTTGTGCTGAGGAACCCAGGACTCCAGGTGGGAGCCCTTGCCCTGCTGGACATGCAGCTTTTGATGCAGCCCAAGATACAGTTGGCTGTCTGGGCTGCACGTACACATTGCCAGCTTGTGTCTAGTTTTTCATCCACCAGTATCCCCAAGTTTTCTGCAGGGCAGCTTTTAAACTGTTTTCTACTCTTTTCTGCTGTCAGGCTTGATGTGGTTTTGATTGTTTACAGATACTGTTAGAGCAGCCAAACTGAGCATCTTAAAATCTGAAAGTAACTGCTATTTAAGTACATTTGAAGCAAAAACCTTTATCTTGTTCAAGTATCATCTTGTGTTTTGGTGTTGAGTTTTATTTTAAAACAGTTTAATAATATTGGAAGTGGTTAAAGACCTATCATAAATCCTGTACAAGTTGCCACAGACCCCTGAGAAAGGACTTCGTTAGTTGCTAATGGTCTTTGGGAGATGCTTCCCTCACAAGACCACCATACCTTATTATCAAATCCTGTACCACTATAGTAAGTGGAGGAAGTGTGTGCTGACATTCTGTGGTGATATTAGAATGTACGAAGTTAACTGGCACTGCAGTAGTGGTCGCATTTATAGACTTACAGGGTGACATCACCTCTACAAATACAGTATCTTGTTTGTTAAATTACTTGGTATCCACATTAGCACTGGGCAAAGTTTAGGAATAAAAGAATGTTTATTTAAATACACAGCTCTCTAGTAATAGAACAAACTAGCAAAAGCAATAAAACACTGTTAACAAGAGCTGTCTCCTTGAGCATATCTAGTGTTCTAGGTAGCTTAATAGCCTGAGTAATGGACCCCTTACAAGTAAACCCTCTGTGTATTACAGAGGTCTAGTGCTTTGGTTTCCATTAAGAACAGCTTACTGAAGCCAGCCAGGGAAGCTTCTCTGGGTGCTCTTTTCCTTCCTGTAGCCTGAGAAGAAACTAATTTTTCATCCTTGTCTCTATTTACATGTTTCTCATTTCTAAATACTGAAATGCTGCATGACATGTGTAAGTTCATTTGCTTTCCTTTTCATCTTTAATGCTGCTTTGCAGCTTTTCTCCACAGTAGCCTTCTGAAAACAGATGTAAGGTCTTATGTATCAGTTCATTAAAAAAAAATCTAAAAATCCCCTCAAAACAGCCTCACCCTAAATGGTAAATTATTGCAGTTGTCATCTCCATTCCTTCTATGTAGAAGACTAAAGATATTATGTAGGGCTGAAACTGGATATGGACACTTAGATTAACATCCTTTTTTACATATTAATTTTAGGATCTCCACTGGAAGTATTTAAAGGGCCTTTATAAAAGGCATTGAGGGAAGCTGAGACAAATCAACTGAAAGTATGGGGTCAGAGCAAGCTACAATGATTTGCAGCTAATTAACTCTTGTTAAGGATGTCCATGCCGAGGGTCAGAGCTGAGTCTATAGGAGTAGCTTAACTCTAAAGCACCTCTTTTTGGGAATGAACTTCAATATACACAGTTTTTTTTTAAATTAAAGTTTTTTATTTCTCAGTATCTGCACTCAAACTAAAAATAATACTAGTATTGGCCAGCTATGTGGGAGTATGACTGCAGAGGAGACATAATTCCATTTTGTATTGAAAAAAGATGATGAGGGAAAGTGGTCACAAAGCGTGGTTGTAGCAGCTTGATTTGGAGCTGTCTCATTCCAAAATAATTTTAAGTAGGAGCTGGTCTTTTTATAGCTTAGATTGATAAACAGGGTGCATGAATGCCCTTGCAAATATTGTTGAAGACTTGACCTTTCTACCTTTTACTGGTAGCCTAAAAATTGGATTGAGATACGGCAAATACCCTTCTGGTAAGGTAAAGAAATAATGATGGTTTTAAGCCCTCACTGCAGTGCATGTACAATGCTCATGTGTTGGCTTTGACACGTAGCACAAGTTCAGTTCATAAGTAAAGTACTATTGGCAGGTAAAACTTGCCTGTAAGCCCTGCTGGTGCAGCTCTTCTAGTACAACTGCTGAATTAAAGGTGGGTTCAGACACATTCCTTGATTCTGCAGGCCCTCTTGCAGTAGGCAGTCTTCTGCAGAGGCAGTCTTCTAGAGTCACAACCATCTTTCAAATCTGTTGTGCTAACTCAATGAAAATTGCGAAGTAGTGCAGAACAAGGTCGTTCTCCTGACAAGAATAAAACACAGCAATCCAGCATTGTGTTCTTTAGATTGGCCTCTCCCTGCTCTGAGAGTGACCATGAGAATTAACCTCGTAACGGAGCTCCCTCAGCCTTCTCTGGGAACTGCCTGACCTTGTCCTCCATTAATTCTGGTGACTGACCAGGTCTTTGTGGTCCCACTCTCATCGAGCCTTTAAAGAAGCAGGCAGGTATGACACAAGAAGCTGTTACAAGAAAAACTTACTTTATCATGCTGCTTTTCTGCCAGAGCAGCTCGCATTACCATTATGCCTACTTTGTTAGCGTTATAAATACTAGACGTCTAAAACATTCTATTCCCAGAACAAATTGAATTTGGTAAAAGTTTGATTAAAAAGCAAATTAGACTTGTTTTATCCTCTTCTGCAGTAGCAAATTAAAGAAAAAAAGGGAATGCATTAATTCATATCTCTCATGATGTTGATTGTAGTGTGTCTTAGGAAAAACAGTTTTCTGCCATTGTTTTCTGTTTAAAATGTGTTAAAGAGAGTCAATATCTTTATATGGACAAAACATGTCTGTAGGATTTTTGTCTTGGTTATTTCTCATTCTTCTAATAGCTATTTTTTAACTTTTGTTCTCTTACTTCATGGACCCTGAGATGTGAGCTCATAAAGTCCTATATTCACTGTGAGGTGTTCAGTCAGGTCCTTCTTTTCCTGTTTGATTTCCCTGTATATTCAGATCAGTTAATCTTCCTTTGTACCTTGTTTAATCTTCTCCTTTATTCCTTCTTTTCACTACACTGCAATCTGCACACTGCAAACTCAGCCTGACTGTAGGAAGGTTCTGGAGACATTTGTTTGAAATATCAGTGCTTCAGCTGCATACTGAAGTCATCTAATTTTAGGTGTCTAAATGTGTGTTTCTATATGTGGCCTTGGATCTAAGCTCCCATTGAAACTAGTGAAGATTTAGTCACTAGGTATAGTACACTCAGTGCTTTTCAGCTGACATCAGTTTGCACTCAATAGCTCTCCAGGCTCCACTGTCTGTACCAACTAGGTCTCCACTTGCTATAATGGGAGTTTAAAGTCCTAACTTGCACACAGACATATAATTTTAGATACCTAAATGAGATGTCTCCATTTTGCAACTAAAGGCTGACTATTATAAGCTGAAATACATAAGGCTACATCCTGAAAGTGCCTCATTTAGGTGTGTTGATTCACAGTTGTACCCTCAGTGAATGTCTTTGTCCTCAAGCACCTGAACCCTTTGAGCTCATCCATTTCCATGAGCATCTCACATAACATTTTACAAGGATGATACTGGTTCTTGGAGGTGCATGTTGGGAATGAATTTACAGCCCTAAGTTGCAGCTGGAGAATGCCCCTAAAACTTGGTTTCCATTACTCTAGTCAGATATGTCTCGCCCCCAAGGCTGTGAAGTATTAGCTCAAGCTGCAGAGATTCAGGTGCTATTATTGCCTCAGTCTGGAATCAGTTGGATGAGCCTTGTATGAAGCATGTTAGGCTTGACAGGTTTGTGTTTGGCAATATTATAATATTCCCATGGCACTGCAATCCGTTAATCTGATTTCTTCTCTGACTAGCCTGTTGATGGGAAAGAAATAGCCCTATATTACTTGCTTTATGGTGGGGAAAGAAGGGGAAAAAATTGGTTGGATCTCTTCTTGGTTTCTAGTAAGTAGAAGTAGTAGTTTTCTCTAAGTAGAAAGTTTGTCTAATGTAAGCAGTAAGCAGTTTGAATTAAATTTTAAAAAATTAGAGCTGTGGGCATTTTACTTAGTATTTTAACTTAATGTACAAACATTTAGCATAACTTAAACTTATAGCATTTCCTTTATCTTAATTGGATGCAATCTGATTAACTGAAATAATAAAGATTCATGAAGATTGCTAATATTAAAGAGTGGAAGAAGTTCCTTAATTTCATTATCTGATTATTTAAAAACAAATGGTGCTTTTATATTGTAGAAACTCAATGTTTTTTAATGGACTTTGTACTGGGTTTTATGAAAATGGAAAGGCTAGAACTTTGTGCATAAAGGACTTTTGCTGGATTCTCTTTCACTATTATGTACAGTACAAATACAGGCTGGTGTGTCTGTTGGAAAATGCTGCGTGTTGTTAGGTAAGACCTCAGGAGAGTTCCTTATAGTTCTACCCTGTGCAATTCAAGTTGTATTATTGCATTCTTGAAGTATGATTGTAGCTGTCAAACTATTCAGACTTCTATCACAGAATTACTGTTAGTAAGAAATAGCTTTGAATTGATCTTGGTTTACTCTTGCCCATTTGTAGTCATGGCTGCCTTATCTTGTGCCAGTGCCATTGTCAGGCCCTTGGTAGTTTTGAAGGGTTGCAGACACACTGGGAAGGAAAACAGTCTTCATAGTTGTGGAGAAGCTCTCATGGCCATTGTTTTTCCAGAATTCCTCAAAACAAAGCCCGTTCCTCATACATGCCCAGGCTGTCACAACCGTGCCAGCAAGCTTACAAGCTGACATTGCTCTGCCTCCGTGTCTTCTCTGATGCTAAAAGCTTTTGGGTACCCAGGAGGTTAGTGTCCCTTGCCTTCATTTTCACCTGTGCGAGGCTAATGTGTTGTCTGTTCTTGCAAGAATGTAATATCTAACTAAATGCTGCAACTTTGAATCCAGGGATTTTTAACTCTGTTTCTAGTTTTGCTTTTTTTTTTTTTTNTAGATGAATCAGCAGCACATGGCTTGATAGATGTGGCTGTGCATGTGTTATTAATAGTAAATTAATAGCTTTCTTTTTTTTGGCTGTCTGTGAAATGTTTTGTCAGCTTGCATGACTTACATGATCATGTCACTCTTCAGCTTTATTTAAAATCATGGTAATATAACTTCCCCTTCTTCCTTTTGCAGACATGCAGCAGTCTGTTTTACATCTAAAGCAGTTTATTATCCAAATGAGGGAAAGGAAGAAGAGACAGAAGATAACCAAGGTCATTACATATAGGCTAGCTGGGCACAAATATTACACAGTTCCTGTGTAATGCGAGTTAAAGACTGGTTACAAGTAAGTTCAGCCACTTAAAAGTCATTAAGAAACAGTGTAATCATAAGGGGTTTCAAAGTTGGAAGGGCCAAATTCACTGGAAGTGAATACAGCTATTCACACTGCTGTTCTTGTTTCTTTATACCAGAGAGAAGCTCTTTCTCACATTGCAAAGGGCTTTCCAGTTGTCCTAGAAAACTCAGTTGTCTAGGGCAGGTGCTCTAGGAAATCATTCAAAGAGCTTCAGATTTTTTCAAGTGACTGTATAGCATCCAGTAATTTGTAGATGGGTCTCAAGTTAATGGTACTGGAGCTTCTACAGAAGCTGACACACCTTCCTTCCCTTTTGATTAATCAGCTGTTCAGTGAGGATGTGGTTTATCTCCTTTGCTTGTTCTCAGTCTGTTTTCCCAGTAGCCCATTCCTCAGAAGTTTCACTTATCCTTTTGCTTCAATGCTCTATATATGGGCCATTTTCATAAATACTGTGTATGTTTCCCTTGGATGATCTTTATGGTTCAGAGGTTGAATGGATGTGCCTTTCAAGGCAACTGAAGAAAGAGCTGCAGTAAGATCTATAAATGCCAAACTAGTAGTAAAGTATTATTGCTCATTAATAATTCTTAAAAGGAGTTAATATAGAGAGAGTGGTCGGCCTTTCTCTTCTCTGTTTTTCCAACATGTTGTCTTTAAGGTAGTGTCTTGAAAGATAGCATTTAAGTGAAGTGTTATTGTGTTGCATCCTCAGCTGCTTTAGACTTAGAGTTTGTACTCTGAAAGGCACCAATCTGTGGACAGAGTTAATGCTTTTGGTTTATGCAGCCAAAGACATCTCAGTAAAGCTCTTAAGCAGAGGTAGATTTGGAAAATTATATGAAACATACTTAAGTTTGTATTTATTCTTTTTGTTATGTTTTCCATGTACTTTGTATTTTGTTTCTTGTTTTGTGATCAGGCAAAGATTTTGGATCAGATTGTTACATGTACCCAAAAAAAAAAAGGTACTTTGACTCTTACCTAGATTTAAAATTCAGTTAAATCTGAAATCTTATCTGACTTTATACTCTTATTTTTCAAGTGATAGCACATACAAATAAAGCTACCTTGCAGGCAGATCCTTGGGGTGTCTAAAACCCAAGGTGAGTTTGGGAATTTGAGAAGCTAAACTGTGTTTTTTCTGAAAGAGAATTTTTTCTGAATTGAGGTCAAAAGCAGAGTGACTGTCTCCCATTACAGTTTGACACTGCTGGCAGTGTAGTTTTGGGGAGCATCTGGTGGCTGTGCAATACATTAATGAGTGAAAATACTTAGTAAGTTACAAGGGCAGTCTAAACAACCAGTTAAAGTTCTTCCAACATGAATGAGTTTTAAAAATCACCTGCTAAGAGAGCTAAAAAATAAGAGTGAATATCAACAAATACTGATCAGAGGTGCAGAGGACTGGCTAGTGTGAGACTAAGTTCCATTCATTTCCCTGATTTGTGCTACAGATGGATACAAGAGGACTGTCAAGCGTGAGGTTTTTGAGATTGATTATTGATGGTTTTGATCACTTTTTCACTTCTGGCCCGTGTGTATTAGTACAGTGCATTTCTACACAGGTTGTAAATCTGACATGACATCTATGTAGCATTTGCAATAAAATATTTGTAAAATATATGGTTTTATGCTTACTATACCCTTTTAATGCTTATGAAAAGGAAAATTGAATGAACAGGAGGAACATGTACCTTGGAAATTCCCTATCTTTTCTTTTAATTGCAGCTATATATGCATCAAAGTTTCCTTGCATCACTTTCCTGCAAAGATATGACACATATGCCCACACAGCTTTCTCTGTTCATCTTGTCAGGTCTTTCATATGTCATACAGAGCGCTGATTTCTCCACAATAGCTTTCCAATTGTGCATTATGTTCATAGAATTACAGTGTGTTGTCATTTTTTTTTTAGTTACTGAGCCTTGTCCTCTCAACTTAAAAACAGATCCATTATTTTTGATGGGAAAGAATCTAGTCTCATGTTGGTGACAGTAGTTAAACAGAAGGGTATTGGGTTTGGAGTTCTTTTCAGAGGCACATAAATGTATGTTGCTGGATCATCTTCTCGTATGGTGCTACTGTGCTGCTGGGTCTCGGCAAGTAGTACAGTAAACATTTCTGTGCAGCTGCAGAGACTGGAAAAAAGGTCTGACGTGTCTGCGAACATTCCACAGAGAAAAATAGGCTTAATTGTGGGTAAGGTTACATCTATTTAGGATATAGTTTTGGTGGTTATGAGGGCCAGTGGGAAGCAGAAAGGACTAGAAAATGCAGATGTAAAGAAATGCAGGTATGCAGTGTAGTCTTGAGGCCAGATACCTGCATGTTGCCTGTTCCCTTGGAAGCATAGCACAGAATGTTTTTGATCACTATTTCCAAAGAACTTCAGCAGACTCACTATAACCATTTTTTTTTTTTTTAAGGTTCTAAATTGTGCATGAAATAGGAAAGGATTGAATGCTAAAGCATGATGCACAGCTAGCCTAGGATGTAAATATATTCCTCCTTAATCACTCAGTAATCAATGCACTTGGTTGTCTTTCAGCTAACGAGACATTCTAGAAATACTTGGTATTTCAACAAAGCTGATCATCCAGACAACTCTAATGGCACAGGAAATTTGTATTCCAGAAGTGGTAAAAGATCAATGAGAACGTGCAGTAGTTGTCCAAAGGAGTGTTGTTTGAATGGTATCACTGAACTGGATGAAATCCAGTTATATACAATGCAAGGTTGTGCATAAGATTAATAAATTATGGATGAGGATCTCACCTGAAACTTGATAAGGAGGAGGAAGAAGCAAGCAAGCTATCTATTTGACTCACAAGATAAATATTACCTCTAGTATAATATATCTGTAACGCTTAGGGTGATCATAAAATGCATCAGGACAGTTGTTGTTAGTACAGCTTGGGATGTTTACAGGATTCTGCTGAGATTTCAACTGTAATTTGATAACTCATGTTTACAAAAGATGAAATGAAGCTGACTGCAGGTGTTGTGAAAGTGTTAGGATATTCAGGAGAAAATATAAAAAGAAAGTAGAAGAGCTTGATTTGCTTGGCTAAAAATGACTTGTGGTAGAAAACAACAGGGATTTTTTTAAAAATTATTAATGCCAGAGCTAGTCTAGAGTCCAGTTGGCTATCAAATGGCTGTGAAATACTTTTGAATAATTACAAGAAACCTGGCTACATAAGAGAGTGGTACTCTAGAAAAGCAGGCCCGTGGGGAGACATATGGATAAAAGAACTGCTTTGGTATTGGTCTTCATGCTTCTACTGAGAATCCATTTATGGTGGATCTTGATATATGATAATGGGGGAGAGGAATGAAATTGCAATTGCAGGTGAATAGACTTTATTCATGAGGTGTTTTTCAGGCCTTGAGCCCTCATGGTTCAACAACAGAAAATTTTCATCTCCTGCATCTAGACAATAGTGAAGCAATAAAAAGATTTCTGCACAAAGGGCACCTTTACTTTACAGCTATTAAGCAATTTTATCGTCTCAGCTCCTTCATGGAGGGATATATTGATTCATACATAATGTATGGTAAGGAACTCCACTGTATACATGTGTCTTTTTTCCTTTCTTCTGGTTTGGAATGACAACCGTTATGTGTCTGAGCCAAGTTAGTTGTTTCATCCCTGGCCTCTTGTTTGGCACAGGTAAGTAGATTCCTTACATAGTTCTTTATGGCTCCAGGTTCATTTTGCATGCCAAAGCAGTGGGTGTGTTACTTTCCAAAACGTATTTGGTTACAAAGCAAATTGAATTTGAAGAGAACACTGCAGTGGCATAGGCTTATCTTTGTTTCTGGTCCCAGCTTACTGCTTTTCCAGATACTTTCTTTCTGGTAATACATGTTTATTAACATTGCTGAAAGCTTTTTATCAAGAGAAGACTTTGTCATAGATGCTCTTAGTATTTGAGCTTTCATACTTCCCGTATGTGGTAATTTGCTTGAGATTTGTAGAAAATAATGCCTCATTTAAGTGGTCTGTAAAGAGTTCATTGTGGAGAATCAAGAAGTCTTGGTCACATAAAACACTAAAAATATCAAATTTTAAACTTCAAATTCCAAAACAAGTCTAAAACATACAGATTTTAAAGTCTTTATTAGTTATTAGTTAGATTGCAGACCCTGAAAACCACTTTCACATCACTTTCAGCAGTAAAATGTGAGGTTTGCAGTGCAAATTGGCTGATAGCATTAAGGGATTTATGCAATAGTAGAAGCAATTCACGGCAGAAGAGGCTGCAGATTGTTTTAGCAAGCATGGCACCTTTCTGTGTTGCTAAGTCTGACTGACAATATCAGTGGTTTTTTATGTGCGTCCTGGTTTTGGGTTAATTTATTCAGGATAAAATTTCTGCAAAGCTTTTTGGACATGAAAATTCTTGTGTGTGGACCTTAGGTCATTAGCAGAACCAGAAATCTTAATCTAAATGTTTAAGTATTTATCATGTCAGTTGCAATGATAACAATGTTCAAGATCAGTAGTTTTTCAGTCAAACTTTTATTTCCACTGTCTTCAGAGCATCCCCTATTGTAGCTGCATTCGCAGGCTTGTTATTAGTGAAAAGACAGATAAAAATATGTCTATGGGAAGAATTGTGATTGCAAGGGGTCATGTTTAAGATGCTTGGATTCCACCTTAGTTGCAACTTAGATTTAGCTGCAGAAGTCTCAGATGCAGCCCAGGTCACCCACTAAATAATTATCTAATCCTAGGAAGCATGCTGAATCCATTGCTTCTCCTGTTTTGACTGTGGAATTCCCTAGATGCCTTTAATGATACAAAACATGAGGCTGCAGGGGACAGTCAGGAGACAGACATCAAAGACAGAGACAGTATAGAAATGGTATATAAATGATGCCTTGCTGTCTCCAAGGAGAAAGGCTGCTTGTCTGCTTGGGCTGTATTAAGTTTATTCTGAAATGCAAACAGTGTCATCAGCAGGAAATTGTTTAAAGCACTTGCCCACAACTGAAAAAATCTGAGCTCTGCAAGTACCACAGAATCGAAACCTGTAGCTCGCTGATTCCAGCAGTGTCCCTTAGCCGTGAGGCTCTGCGAAATTCTGAGTTGGCCTTTTCTTTTGTTTTCTTTTGGGGATGGGCATCTTCACCTCAAAAAAATATTCTAGAGTGAAAATACATGGGAAAGCAAGCTGCCTTTTTCTGTTGATGTAATGGGGATTCCTCTATGATTTAGGTGAAGTCCTGGGTTCTGCTTCCTGTTTTAAAGGCTGGCTCTGAATTTTCCACTTAGAAGCTCTTGGATTATAGGAGTTAAGCATGTTCCATTCCAGTTTCTAGTGGTCCTCCTCCAGCAGAAGTGACCCAGGTTATTTCTTAGTTTGGTGCTCATAGCATTCTCCTAAATAGGAGCAAGCTGTGGTGAATGTGCAGAAGCAGAGACTTATCCTCTGGAGGCAGCCAGTGAATCACACTGCTGAAGTCAAGTGTTTGCTTTAGATGCTGCAAAGTGTAAGGTGTATGACATCAGATGTTTTCAATTTGGTCTTAAGTCTCTCTTTTGTCATATGATTCTGTATCATTTGCCTGGGTCTTGTTCCCTACAGTTTGTGGCATGACAGAATGATTTCTCATCACAAATGTCATCTTTTGAATTGTCAGCTTCATGGATTGTTTTCTCTACTCATGATTTGAAACAAAACTGTGTAATAAAGTGTTACTTCAAAATCTATTTCATGGTTAAGAAACCTACATCTGAACATTTGTTTGTGGCACTGCAGTGTTGCCAGAAACTTTGTTGGTGTACTCAAGTGAACACCTCACATGGAGACATAAAAATAATTGTATGCAGTGAGTGTGAAGAGAGGTAGGCTTGTAGGACCAAATTCTTCCCATTGCTTAGTATTGTTACAAATAATCTTTTTATGTGATCAGAACAGCAGACTCACCTAATACAAGAACTACATCTACGAGAGTAAAATTTTGGTGAGACAGAGCTGTTGGGTGGGAGGGTTTTAAAAATCAGCAGTTGACATTAACGTTTTACCTTGTACTGAGAAAAATATTTAGCCCTGGTTTTGCACCCTAGAACTCTAGTGGTGGAGCCAATGTCTTTCTAAATTTACCTATTTTCCCTCTTCTGCTAAATCATGTAGGATCCTAGATCTTGGGATTTCTGGAAAGCTGAAATACCCCACATCCTACTAACTTAGTTTTATATCTTCTAGTTGGGAATGAACACTTCCAAACTGGTTCCTTTAAAGAAAGATGCGTTTTGTGTTTATTTTACCAACTAGGAGGATTTCAGCTGTTTATAATAATAACTTTTGTTCTGCTGTGGTTTTATTTTAAATGGGCAGTATGAATATGCATTGTATTCATTCATATAATTAGACTGAAACCTACACAACCCAAAGGTTTTCAAATGAAAGTACTTATTATTAGTAGATTCCAGAGACTCAGAGTAGTGTCTTTAGAGATGTGCGCCTTGGACAGAAATAAAAATTTGAGTTGGGCACTGAATTTCTTCTTGGCAGCCTTTTCTGATATGACTTTTTGCTCTGTTTTCTGACACTGTATATGATGTACTAATCCCAGTTTGCTCAAGCAGGTGATTTTTTTTTTTAATACCCATGGACTCTTCTCTCTTGTCCATAATTTTAAAATACCTTACCTTAGAATCTGGTAAAATTGTTCCAGCATTTCTATGAATGCTATTAATTCTCTTAATCAATACATTAGATTTGTATAAGTAATATTCAGTAAGTCATATTTAAGTTATTTTATGTATATGTGTATATATATACATAGATACGTGTGTGTGTGTGTGTGTGTGTGTGTGTGTGTATGTGTGTGCGTGCATAATAATTTGGGAAGGAGTAATGTTAAGAAATTTGCACAAAGGAAAGAAGGCTTCTTTGAGTGCCAGCTGAGACAGCAGAATGTGCCAGATAATTCTGCATTCTTGTTTCAAGCCAGTGTTAGCCAGGTAAGTAAAAAAAAAACCTCATCAGTGTAATAAGTTGAATACCAGGATGATGAAAAGGCTTTTACAAGTAATTATACTATGTAATACTATTCTTAGCACAATCAGGCAGGCAAGGGGAGGAAGTTGAAGTTAATGCTTGTTCTTTCCAAGATCTGTCTTCTCTGGATCAACATAGTCTTTTGTAGAAGACACTGTCTACACACCAAGAACTGCCAACTGTTGAGACTCACTTGTGCTTTTCACTCTTAACCACAAGCAGCTGTCGGTAGCAGCGCTTAACTTTTTAACTTCCTGGTCTGCAGTGCTATGTGGGGGAAAAAACCAAACCCACCTGATTAGAAAATCACCAATTTTAGTGGTAACAACTGTTAGGTGATTAAATTGTAGATTATTCTGAATGTTGTGAATCAAGTGCAACATGATTAGGCAGCATGCACAAATATTAAATTTTAGTCTGAAAAAGTTGCAGATATGTACCGCTCAGCATCAGTGCTGGGAAATTAGGCTCTCCTTGAAGAAAAAGCTAAGCAAATATGTAGTTAGGTTAGAATGAGTGCAGATTATTTTTCCTGCTAAAAATAATAACATTTTTATCAAAGCCTCTCTGTGTGGTATATGACATTTGACTCCCTCTGAAATGCGGTGATTTATGGTTCACCCAATATTTATATTAGAACTCTGTGAGGGAGTGAACAATTTTTTGATGTAACTCTTCCACATAGTTACTAAATTATTGCCCTAAGCTGGCAAACTAAACAGAGTAATTTAACAGTCTGGGCTGCACAATATAAAGTGTGTGTTGTATTTCCACATTAACATCTTTGAATCATTGTTACCTTTTTTTTGTGAAGCAGAATTTGTCACTGTGGCACACAGTTGCTTGAGAAAGTAGGTATAAAAAGTCTTATTATTGTACTATCTCAAATGACTACAATCATTCTTCTGCAAATTCCCAAGTGTAACTGTGTTATGAAGGTTGTGTCATTCAAAGGTATGGACTTGCAGTCTTTTTTAATTACAAAATTGCATCATGGTCATTGTTTGAAAACAGGTGAAATAAAAGTACATTTAACATTTGAACATAGAAACCATTGTCACCTTTTTCCTTTGAAAGTATATCAGGCCATTATAAAAGAAAACTGATACCTGCATTAGTGATAAAGTGCTATAGGAACCTGTCATCTCTGCACTTTGCTTGAGAAGGGATTTTCTTGTGAATATGTATGTGTGGTTTCATGGGAAAGTTCAGGATCTCATTAGGATGTAATCTTTAGAAATACTCGAGTTAGGCTTCATAGCTTTTTGCTCTTTTATCCATTATTCCAAAGTCTCTGTAAAAGAAACTGATGCTCCCTCCCCTCCCCCCACTTTTGAAAGGAACTGTGATAATGTTTTACCTTCAGTTTTTCCTTTCATTTGCCAGCCTGCTGTCTACTGATAGGTTTCCTTTTTCTTTTCCTCGTCAGTTAATACATTTCAATTGATGTTGTGGCTTTGTCAGCTGCTGTTCCAGCCTTGATGGCAAAAGTAGACAGATGGATGGGGGAAGGGAAAGGATTGTTTTGTCAGGATGAATTTAGAGCATAAGGGATACATTAAATTGACAGCACTGCCAGCTGAAGTCTTCTGATCACCTGTGTCCTTGCAGTGATCCCAGTTCCTTCTTGTGCTTCTTCTCCAGCTTAGGCCAAACAGTAAGTTCTGTACTTGCTTTCCTTTTTTCTTATTACTTGCTTTTATTATGTTGCATCTCGTATGTGTAAAGATGTTAAGGTCAACTTAAAGTATTAATTTGGAAGTATTTTCCAGGCACGGCTTACAAGACAAATGTAGACCGATTGATGGTGGTTGTTGTTGCTGGATTTTTAAATTTGTTGTAGCTGTTGGGAACCCAAAATAAAACTTTGAAGTCTTAGCCCTTATGTAAAAGACAGAGTAGTGCAACTGTTTGTGGCATCTGGGACTATTGATTTACTGCAGCCCATCAGGGTTAGAGGGGTGTGCTGCTACGTCAGCTGGCGCTCTATTGTTTCAGCTGCTGTGGCCTTTGTGTTTGATCCTGTCAGTGCTTGCGTCAATGATGCATATCGTTGCCTGTGTGATGTCAAAGTGTGGGTGTTCGGTTATAGAGCCATAGTTAACCTAATGTGCTGCAGTAAATCCTGAATGCTGTTTCCTCCTGGGGATAGCAGTGATTCATCACCGTTCACATTAGACTAATGCTAAGTATAGCAGTGTTCATGAGCTGCAGTATCCACATAGATTAGTATCAAAGTCATTGCAGCTCTCCAAACGCTGGGCCGGAAAGTGTTTGCTACCAGATCTGTTTATGCACCCCCATTCTTAGCTGTAAACTGATTAGCAAGTCAGCTCAAGGAAAATCCTGTGGAAGGACTGGGCCTAAGTAATTCTTTAGCACTTAATTATGCTAATTAACGTAAAATCTTTAGGCTAAATTACTCGGATCTCACCAGGCAATGATAGTCGGTAGATTACAGTACAAAGCGGAGCGGGCAGGCCCGCGGGACGGCAGAGGACGTTGCTGTCCGCGGGGGCGCTGCCCCTTGAAGCGGCGGCGCGGGTAGGGCGGGGCGCGGAGAGGCCGCGGGGCGGAGCGGAGCGGGCCCGGCCGCGCACCTGANAATGAGCGGTAAGGACTCTCGCCTGCCCGGTTCGGCCGCCGCGGTGAAACACGACACCTGCGGGCCCGCGGCCTCCGCGGTTGTGCGGCAGTGGGGGAGAGCTGCAATGGCCGGGGAAGGAAAAAATAAAAATCTGTGGGGCAGGAGTCGGAGCGCTGCCAGGCCTCTCTGTCGGTGGTGCGCTCTCGGAGGGGGGTTGCGGCGGTCCCGGAGCCGTGAGGGGAGCAGGACGGCCAGCTCTGGGAGGCCGTAGGAGCCCGGGTGCTGAAGCGCAGGGCCGGACGCTGAGTGCCCCGGAAGAGCATTCCCTGCCGCGGCGCTGGGAATCCGGTGTTGTGCACCTTTGCCGGGGCTTTTATGAGCCGCTTGTAATGGAGCGATGCTTCATGGTCGAAATAAAAAGAAATGGTGTATCTGGTAGGCGAGCGGTGGTGGTATCCTCAGGTTTTCAGGTGTTACTATGTTTAGATCAGCTTGTCCCGATCCTAGCGATGATGCAGCGCTGGTAATTTTGCTGCATGTTTATGGTGGCTGTAATGAGCATAATGAGGTTTTTATAGTCTGCTCAAATAGATACGTTGGAGAAGTTCACCAGCTATTGCTAGGGGAAGGAGGTATTCCTCCTGTTGGTGAGATTTTAGGACAATGATAAATTGAGAGTGTGGTGAAATATCTGTTTCTTGGGTTCAGTTCCATTAAATCAACCCTTGGTGAGTTGATGAGACATTTTTCAGTAATAAAGTAAAACAGTTACGTGGTTTTTTCCACTCCCACAATGTTTTTTTTCCACTTACTATGCAAGAGAACTTGTATACCTGAAAATGTATCAAAGATTTGAGACCTCCCCTTACCAACAAACAAATCATCAACATTCATTATACAGTGATTTGGATGAAATCATTCTATTTATGTGTATGTTTCCTTAATATGAATTCCTGATGCTGTTGTTTGCTGATACTTTATAATAACTCTCACCTCATGGTAAAACACACTGGTTTTGTTGTGCAGCAGTCCAGCCAATACCTAAAAACACGAAAATTCCTCTTACAGTGTATTATACCACAGGAGAGCTGCGATCTTCACATTAGCAAGAAAAAATACTTGTTTTTATAGCATATTAGCATTTTATCTTCAGATAAAATTTTGCATGTTGTAATATGCTTCCTATCAAGAAATCAGTAATGTTGCTGTAAAACACCATGTTCATTAAAAATACCTGTGAAGTCTGCTGACTTTTTGTCCCATGCTTATCATTTTCTTGGATGTCCGTCTAGAAATTTCATTTCACAGCCACTTGGAGATCTAATCAGAAGTAAATTAGAGTTCTTGAATATTTAAATATGTTTTAATTAATTCTGGTACTTGAAAGTGCAAAAGATGGGTTGCAAATTTTGAAACTACTGATTTGACTCTGTTCTAACACTGCAATACTTTTTTTGGTTCATATATTCAGTTTATGCCTTTATTTTTGTGACTGCTAGATTATGGTATACTGAAAATGGCTTTGTGGATCAACCTTTGTACTGGATGGGAGATAACTGCTCTGTGTTTGTTAGAGAGATTAAAGTGCTAAATAAGTAAGCCTTAAAAAGGTTGTTAAACAATATTCTCTAGATGCTTAAAGCAAAACAAAACAAAAAAGCCAAACACAGATAATTACCAGTTCTCAAAGAAACTGCTTGCTTATGTGAGTTTCGTCATCCCCCAAGGACATTGTGTTCTGTAAGTTCCAGTAAATGTTGTCTTAATTTTCCATTTACTTGAAGCTTACTTAGTTTAAAATTGTGAGTTTAATGGAAGTGTCAGTGTTTTGTACTCATTATAGAAAAACTGCAGGTAAGCAATGCAAGATACAAGTTGTATAAAATCCACCTTCTTATGTAAGAATTTAAACCATTATTTATTTCAGTGGCAACTTACAGTAAATGTGCTTCCATTATTTTTGACCTTTTTGCATTTATTGTAGTAAGATAATGCACTCCTTGAAGTTTCTCTTGCTGATTTTTAGTTCACTTTAAATTCTTTTTAGCACTTCGTACTCAGGAGAAACTTTTGAGTTTCAGAAGAGCAAAAACAGTGGAAGAATGTTCAGTTCTCAATTTATAGCTTACTGAAGTCTTTATATTCTTTGCTGTTGCACAGGTCAGTGGATAATTCATTAAAGACCTTGTTCTTAAAAAGTCTCTTCGCCCTCTCCCCCTGTTGTGGGTTAGCATTTTGTTGATAATAAAGCTGTGATTCTTTTTACGTAACATGTTTGCAGACTTCTGTGTCTTATTTTAAATAAGTTCCTATAATATATGCAATCAAGTTGATTGCACGCTGCTTTTCTAAGGACTGCTTTTCATTCCTTTTCCCTGCTCTTGGCTTTCTGACAGAGGTACCTTTATTTTTCTGTCAAGTCCATATGTATCAGAATGAGGTGTACTAATCTTATTTACTCTACTTTACATTTACTTAGTACTTTCCATTTGCAGATCCTAACAGAGTTTTAAAAAGCATTAAAGTGGAGCTGTGAATGCCCTTTCAGAAGTATTACTGAAACTGCACTCAGTTGAATTGGTACTTTTGGTAGCTTCAATATACTGAATTGGAAATTTGCAGTGTCTGAATCCCAACCTTCTGTGTTGTCACAAAACTTGTTCAGATTGTATTGTGTTTCAGTATTTCTTTCATAATGAAATTTCAGTGTTTGTTCCCTTGTGTATTTAAAACACATGTAATGTAAGGACGTCCCCCTTGAGCCTGTACCGATGTGCTTGCTCTGGTAGAGGCCAGTATCAAATACTAAAGTGGTCAGCATAAGGATAGGGCAGGCACACAGAATCAACTGCCTTGTTCATGAGACAGAAGTAGTACTTACAGTTTTTACAGCTCTTAATGGATTACTTCTCCCAAACTGAACCTAATCTTTCGGTTCTACACTGTTCTTAAAGCAAGGAGTTACACAATTTAGCTGTGCATTTTATGAGAAATTCCCTTATCTGTTTTAAAATTTACCTGGTGAATTAGTTTACTATCTCTGGTTCTTGCAACTGGGAAATTATACATTATCTATCTTTCCATTTTTAGGTGTTTTTTTTAAATAGGTCTTTTACTGTTTCTCTGTTGCCAGCCCTTTAACCATCTTCTGGTGGGAGAATCCTGGGCTCTTGAAACTTTCCTGATAAACAGGTGGAAAGCCACTGTAAACATTTTTTTGTCCTTTTCTAGTCCTGTGTGTTCTTTTTGAAAGCTGGAGTCAAACACATTGCTGAAGGATTTGAGGTACAGCGTGAATTTATACCACAGCATAATGATGTTTTCTGCTTGTTCCCTGTTCTGTTAGTAATGATTTTTTAATGTTCTCTTTCTTTCTGCAAATGCCACTAAACAACATTTGGCTAGTATTTCTTTAGAAATCCATGTAGTAGCTGCATTGTATGTTAGATTACATCTGATTTATGGCTTATCGCCATAAAGAAACACTTCTGGTTTTATCCAGGTGCATCACTTTGCACTTATCAACATTATTCCTTCTGGGATTTTGTCATCTGATCAGTGAGTACTGTGAGATCCTTTACAGCTATCTGAGTACACAGCCACAATTTATCACTTTGCTGTTCACTTTCTTTTCTGGAAACTTTGTTTAATACACAGAACAGGTTCTTTGGGTGCCTGTGGGACTCTTTTTTTGGTCACTCAAAGAAGTTTGAACTCTGGTCATTTACTTCTCTTAGTTTCCCATTCTCCAATAAGTTATTAATGGAAAGACCCTTTCCCTTTTTAACCAAAGGCAGCATTACTTCTTTAAGAGTCTTTGAGAGACATTGTCAAAAGGTTTTTTAAAATCCAGGTACGTGACAGCATCCCTGTGCTCTTTGAAGGTATCTGATTTTCTAGGCAATACTTTATCTACAAATGCCACCTTAACACATTCCTGTTGTGTCATATTTATCTAAGTATGTGTAAACCCTTTCTTTATGGTTTGCATGGTACAAGGATCACCATGGTGTCTTGACTTTTCTCATTAGCTGGAGCAGACTTATTAGTTGGTAATACAGTGGCTTTCCCCTAGGACCTTAAGTTCGTGTCTTGTTTGCCACCTCCCACTACTGTGGTACTGAGACTACTTTAGTTGATAAGACCATATTAAAAAACAACAATTTTGTAAGTAATTTGCTTTGTTAACTGAATACTATCTGGTTTCAGCAGTTTGTTTCAAATATTTTAGTTTGTTTCTGTTTTATAGTCTCTTCTATTGTCTTTTCATCTTGGGGCATTTATTTTGATTTGTCATCTGTTGAGTTTTTACATGAGCTCTTCTGTGATATTATTGACAGAGATGGGAGAAATACCTGCTGGGGATTTTTATTTTAGCTTGTTTCTGGTTTTGTTCAACTGTTTTTTAGATTTCAAAGAGTGCCCTTTGCTATAATTTTATCTGTACAGTTCATTGCCTTTGTTTATCCATGTTATCTTGTATATTTTTCACAGAGACTTTTCAGTTCAGTATGTTCTTTCAGCTTTCTCAAATTATTAAATGGTGCTGTACTGAATATTTCTGTAACCCACTTAGGTCCTGCTCAGGTTCCAATGATGTCCCCAAATGGTTCAGTGCCTACTATTTATGTGCCTCCTGGATATGCCCCACAGGTATGTCGCTTCACTTGCTCCTTTATTTATTTATTTTCATGCAAGTTTTGGAATTGGAACCATAATCGCTAATTCAGTAAAATAATTTGTTAGGTTTCAGTCACTGTGATCAAGCAAGGAGATAAGAGGAGATGTCTCTCAGTATTTCTGAGATGGGAGACTTCTCATGCTGTATCTGTGCCTGTTCAGTTATATATTAACTATGTACATGACAGTAGTAAGCACAGTTCCTTGCTGAGTTCAGAATCCTAATGTACTCGATGCCTCTTGAATATAAAATGCAATCAGGACCCAAATATCTACTTGTGCAGGGCCTGTACTGATGCCTGTGTTAGTGGATATTTTCTCTTGGCAGCAATATATATATAATATAGATATATAACAATATAATTTATACGTGTACATAGTTCATGTCTGGGAAATTCCCTGCAGATAAGGAGAAAAACAGGTCAGTTGAAAAAGTACAGCAAACAACATGGAAAAAATGTCAGCTGTCCATTGGGACTAAGTTATCATATAAGAAGTGTTTCCACCACTTATCTTAAAATGGGGCTCTCATTTTTTCATTGCTGTGTGATTCCTAATTTAGATGCCTAGAAATTAAATGTGAGCTAGATAACCTGGACATCCTTTAAAGTAGATTAAAAGGATGATTTCTCTTGGCTATTTCTGACATGTGAATTATAATGAGATGTGTGGCCTTTTAGACGGTGGCTCTTTCTTTCCCTAGCCTGTAGAACAAGTCTAGGGCTTAGTAGGTCAGAGCTGGAAGTTAGAGCAGTTGAATGCCACTCCCCATGGTGTAAGTCTCTCTCAAGACATTCTGTTGTCATGACCAATCTACCTCTGACTTAGTGTGCATCCAGTGGTTTACACTGAGAAGGGACTACAATGCATAAAATACAACAGAAAAGCCCACAGTGTCAATAGATGTTGGACAAATTATTTAAACAACATTTTTAAAAAGTCCTCTAGCAAAAGAAAAGGCTGTTAGGGCAGGCAGGCTACTACTCTGATTGTATCTTTCATCTCTTGGAAGTTGGCTGATAAGCTGATTCTGTGCATTCTTTGTAGTTGAGTTCCCAAGCAGGCAGAAGAAAAATTATTTATAAGTAATCACTAAAAGTCCATATATCTTCAGGTCACTGTAAAAAGTCCTGATTCATATTGGAATTCATTTTTAAAGAACTGAAAGAAGTTTAGAGCTAAGTGAAAATTGGAATTGTACTATATTTCTTATTTGTTCTCAGTTGATGAAGTACATATTTTAAAAGTTGTGTAACATGCCAATCTGAAAAAATATTTTTTTAATTAGTTTATCCTTCCTTTGAGGAAAATTTGAATCAAAGATGTTGAAGGGCTGGGCCTTGCTGAGGCCCATTGATTAGCCTTTCACTAGAGTTTGTTCGTCCAAGCAGGTGTTTTAGCACAGCGCTCTGACCTTTGAACTGAAGGTGCCTCACATTTATCCAGCTCAGAGTGCAGGTGGAATGAGCTCATCTGCTGTTTTCTTTTGAGTAGAAGTACCGTAGTCCAGGACAACTGGTAGTTTATAAGCCTTCTGAAGTGTTTATTACTGACAAAACATACCAGACTTCGAGGTTTATGATGGGAGTTCCTCTGCAAGCCAGAAGATTTGATAGTAGTCTTGCAAAACAGGAAAGTCTAACATTATCAAGCTAAGAGTTTTCCCAGACTTAATGCAGTCCTAGCAAACTTCTATGGTTTCTTCAGGTATAGTATATTTTTAAAGGGCAGCAGCTGCAGCTATATTTTGAGTTGAATAGGAAACCAGCTAAATGTCCTAAGCTGTCAGCCTGGAAGAACTTCAACATAACCATCTTTTGTCTCTCCATTTGCATTTAGTTCTATTATGCCTCTGCTTGCTTCAGTTCCTGCTTGGCAGTGATACAGTGTACTGTCCTCTGTTAGAAGTTGGGGATAACCACTGAATAAAATATTTACTTTTCCTATATCACATAACTAAAAAGCAAATTCATCAGCTGATTCCCTTTTCCCTTTCTTTTGGAACTCTAGTTGTAAAACTGAAAGAAAGCACATCTTTATTCATCCTCTCTTAAGCAATCTGTATTCACTGTCTGCACTGAGTTTTCCAGTGATGTTTGGTTGGTTCACTCTACCAAACAGGCCTATGCCAGAACCATGTTTTGCTAGCACGATTGGGATAATAGAGAGCTTGTTTATTTTCTAGACTTAAAATTATAGACTTAGCATGATGCTCTGTCTGCTTTTTGGAGCATTTTTATCTGTGTAGTTGTCTGCTAGAGGCCTACCATTGAGCAGATGTTAGATCTGGAAACACAGTTAGTCTTGTTAAACATAAGGTCCCTGCTGTTATGAATTGTGACTATTTTTAAGTTATTTAAGCTATTAGCAGACCTGAGGAAACAAGTAGTAAACTAATCAGCTTGTTTGTTTTTTAATGGGAGTTGTTTCCTACATAATCTAAGTCTTCTCATAAAATCGTAATAAGGTGCAGTATTTTGGGGGTTTTGTAACCAAAAGGGACTTAAATAATTAAAACTACATTTCAGTGTTTAGAGAATTTCATTGGACAGCAGAAGTTCTAGTTGTATTTACTGCTAATATATTCTGCCTTTAGGATACCACACAGCTATAGTTACACAGATTTGAATAATACTGTCTTTAATTACTCCTTCCCAAGAAGGAACAATTTCTGTGTACTGAGAAGAACCCATTTCTTAAAGTCATATGGTATGCATGTTTTTTAAAGCTCTGTTCACTTAAGTAACATTAATTTCCAACTGTCTATTAAGTAAAGTGGGGTCAGCTCCATTGTGTACACACTTCTGTGTCTTCTGCATATTGTTGCATATGCATATCCTACAGTACCAGAAGCATGCAGCTCTATCTACAGCACTGTTTCTCTCAGCACAGTGGTAAAGTTTTGAAACAATTTCCTGTACCAATCTCACTTACCTTGCATTGGTTCAGCTAGCAGGATAATTTGGGGCTGTACAAATTAGATTGCTGGCAGAGAAAACAAAATCAGAAGCTCTGTTCCAGATGTACCAGATGCACATCAACCCCTAATGGGGACATGGTAAAACCAATGATCCTCCAAGCAGCTTTCTGTCACGGACTTGATGGAAGCATTCACTCTAGGGCACAGGGCTAAATCTAGCCAAGCATGATTCCATTAACCTTAAACAGTGGAGCTGAAAGCAGCTTGGCACTAAGTGTTTTGATCTATTGATCTGTTCCTGTTGCACCAGGATGTTTATTGGTGTATGTGTACATGTCCCCATCTCATTTCAAATGTCAGTGAAAACTTATGTCATAGGGTTGCTTTGTCCCCTGCTATTGAATGTAGTCATGATACCCCATACTTCTCCTCCCTGGATAAATGTTTCATATAAATCTTTCCATTGCAGTTTCTGCTGTGACTTTATTGTACAGCATTTTTCAAGGAAATGAAGAACAGTTTATTCGTTTGCATCCCATACACTAAAGTTACTGGCACCACGATACACACAAGTCAAAATATGCCAAGATCATCTCTAGCTGTCACCAACAGTCATGTATTTATGTGAATTTACAAACATTTAGAAAGGATAATGATGTGAGCTGCTTCAGGGGCAAACCCTTATTCCTGGTCTAGTTGATGACCTACCCTTGTTTAGAACATTTTCTGCTTTAGTACTTTGTACAGTTTGTGCCCTTGTGCCTGCTCTTCACCAGAGCCCCATGTGCTGCACAGCCCAGACGTGCTGCGAGTACCATGCTCAGCACACCTCAGCTCCGTGCATCTTACACATTCTCACCATGGGATTGCATATGCTGCTGCCTTTGCTTGGACTTCTGCCAGCACTGCTAAGGGCCACAGTCAGGTACCTCACACAAAGGCTGCTGTCACATCTCCCATTTGCTAATTTTTCACAAGCCCTTGCACTACAGTCTGCCAGAGGCTGCCACAAAGGTCCCCATTTTCTGAGTAGCATGTGGCTTCCTTCAGGGTTCAAGACCTCTTTACAGGTAGAGGGATAGGGGGAGGAGAAGGAAAAAAAAAATTTAGAACTACTTGACTTGTGAAGGCATTTTGAGAGGGCTGACTACCATCCTGGTAGTTTGTCAGGGCCAGTATGGCAGGTGTCTCCTGGGTTGATGTTGGTGGGCTAAGTTGGGGACAGAGCAAAAACCAGACACTTCTTACTGTTTCTCTCACTATCAATGCAGAGTGAGGTCTGTCAGTTCAGCAGTTCATTTCTAGGAAGCAATCTAGTTGTTAGGCTGTAGAACAAATCCTACAGCAGTGTAGCATACAAGCAGTATGAATGAGGGTGGAACCAGAATCCGTAGGAGAAGCTTGGCTCGTGCCATAAATGTACCAGGTTGTTTGTTAGATACTCTTACAGTTAGATTTTTTTTTTAAGTTTTCTTCCCCACCACATTGAGAAATTAATGGCATTGCTGCAGTTAATACACTTAACATAGATAGCCCTTTAATGTCCCTTTTCTTTTCCCTTGCTATTTCCTGTTTTACTTTCGTCAGATTTTAAGGGGTTACTATTCCTGATTTTGTTTAAGGATCTATAGAAACATATTTTTCAGACTGTCATTTCTCTTTTGGTGCATGGTGTCTCTCACTGTACAGGTTATTGAGGATAACGGTGTTCGAAGGGTTGTGGTGGTTCCCCAGGCTCCAGAATTTCATCCTGGTGGTCACACAGTGATACACAGGCCTCCACATCCCCCACTGCCTGGCTTCCTTCCTCTTCCAGCCATGATACCCCCTCCACCCCGTCACATATACTCACCTGTGACTGGAGCCGGTGACATGGCAACGCAGTACATTCCACAGTATCACACTTCACAAGTCTATGGGGATGTGGGTAAGTAGCTCATCAAATATTGCAAGTTTTGTCAAAGGGAATAATGTTCTGCTCATTTCCAGCACCTCTTACATTGCTGTGTCAGCTTTGCTAAGCAAGACTTATAGCTTGAATGGGAGTCATACACAAAAAGTTTTTTTGTGGATACCAGCCTTGATTTGGCTGAAGCTTATTATTCTGGAAGATCTTTTAATTTATTTGGTTGTCTGTTCAGTGATCCACTAAACATCCAGATTACTTCTTATAAGTTACAGATTTTCCCAGGAAGGTGATGCAGAAAGTGTTTGTAGTGATTCGGCATTTAAATCCATGCCTGAGCACTGTTCTGAGATCTCATGTCTTGCAAACATCCTCTTTGAAGCATGAAATAGCAATTCTCAGTATTAAGGAAAAAAGTAGTCCATTTTTCATAAAACTGTATGCATTTAATTGAATGTCCCTTTGAAATTCATTTGGACTAATGAGGTGCCACTAACCTAAAATAAAGTAGTTGAAGCCATCTTTGGTAGTGCTGTTGATATCTGCCTTTACTATGGCTTGGTGGCAAAGTGTTTTTGTGTTCCAACTGGGGGCTGGTTTGTTAGATTAATACTTACATTTCTGGTACACTTGCTTTTCTTTAGGTAAGGCAGGTGCCAACCTTGAAAGATTTTCAGAGAGCAGTTCTAGGCTGCATTTTTTAGAGAAAGGTAGAAGCTATGGGGAGGGAGGCTAAACACAACTTCTCAACATTCTATGATACTGCTAAAATAATCTATAAATGGCCTTCATTGATTTGCTGAGCTTAAATAGTTAGGATGAACAAAGTGATCAGATAAGAATATACCAATGTCTTGATCTTCCTGGAATTCTTAGTGTTTCTGGGTTCTTGTGTTGTACGTTATTTCTTCTTGTACTACTTTGATAACAGTACTTTACTAGATGCTCTTTGGGTGCTTATTTGTAGCTTTATTAATTTCCTGATTTCTTGTAGATGGGAGTTGTTTGATTTTAGTTTGCTAAATAAAGAAATTGGAGTATGATAATTAAACACATAAAACTGCTTCTTAATGGAATAATATTTTTTTAGATTTCTGCTCCCAGGTTCTATCACTTCAAATATGAATTCAGTGATAATTTGCTGAACTGCTAATGTAAAAAAAATTATAAAGTGGGATTCTTTGTTTGCTTTCTTTTCAATGTATATGTAAAATGCCTTTGGGTTTAGGAAAGTAGCGGGTTAATACTATAATTTGTTATTTATTTGCTACAGATTTTGTATTTAATTCTGAATCTCTGACTTTGGCTGTAGCTTTCAAAAGTCAAAACCCACAGTTAGGCTCCTATTTCAGGAATCTAAATTTAAGGAAGAAAAACCAAACCAACAAACAAACAAAAAAAACACACACAAAAAAACCCACAAAAACCAACCAGATGCTCATAGAGCACAGTAGTTCCCTGACAGGAGCACTGAATTCTCTAAGGGTAGTGAAAATCACATTTCTAAATAGACACAGCTTATCTAGAAGCCCTCTATCAAACTTTATGTGAATTAAACTGACTTAAAAATAAAAAAAAAAACAGAAACAGAAGTTCTCTATTTTTTTTATTTTTATCCTTGCAAGGAAGTTCTTATTTTATCTTACTTTCAGTACTTCCTATCTCATAAGGAATAACAAATAATGTATTCTTTGGACTGACTGATCCAATTTACCTGAAAATGAGCAGTTTCTGTGGTGGTTTTGAAGGATGTATTTTTTTTTTAAAGCTTTCAGCATTTATCATAGGCAGGGTTACACAGAGGAAAGACTTGGTATATAAAGTCTTGAGTCAGTAAAGTGTTTCTAAGCATAAAGGTGAAATGTTAGAACTGGACAGAAGAGTTCTCCAGTTTGCAGTTTAATGCTGTCAGTAGTCTGGTACTGACTTTTTTCCAAAGCCAATTCTGACTTACAGATGAGACTTTGGCACTACTGCAGCAATGCCTGGGGTTACTTTGTACAAGTATAGTGCACTTACAAGGCCTGGCCATACTGTCTTCAGTGTTTTAGTGTCTTTCCATTGCCCCGTAGAGCACAGGTTCTATGTTTCTATGCTTTTATGGCTGTTTTCCCTGTTGATTGCTGCTGAAGCATCATTGAAGTATTAGAGCTCTAGCTGCATCCCAAAACTTAATTGATTTTTTATTTGACATTAGATTAAACCTCCTCCAGTGTAATAAAGTAGCACATTTTTACTCTATAGACTTTATCCTGTACCTCACAGCTCAAGGAAGATTATAGAAACATTTCAAGAATAATTTTTAAGCGGAGAAAATGTGGGGGAGGGAAAGATTACACTCTCTTCCCTAACATATTGTTAATGTCCATTTAGTGTATATCAGTTTACCTACTGGACACTTCAGTTTTCAAATAGGAGTAGAGATAGAATTTTACACACAGGCACACATTTAACTCACATAGCATTTTTAGGTAGATTTTTAAATTAGATTCTGTTCTTAACAATTTGGTTTTTCTTCTTTCATTTAGATACTCTTCCTGCTCATGGAAGATCCAACTTTAGAGATGAAAGATCTAGTAAAACATATGAAAGGTTACAAAAAAAGTTAAAAGATCGACATGGAACTCAGAAGGATAAATTAAACAGTCCTCCATCATCTCCTCAGAAATGTCCTTCTCCTACAAGTGAACCTAATGGACTTACAAAAGGACAAGATGCAGCTGGTATAAGCACAGGTTCTACCAAATGCAAGTCTTTGGGTAAAGGAAAAAGCAGTTCTCAGACAGACACAGAAGTGGAAGGTAGGTGTTATCAAAAATACTACCTGTACACACACTTACTATATGATGCAAGTCCAGTGTCTGGCTGAACATAGCATTTGTAAATAGAACACCACACTGACAGTCTTGAAGTTGAGTAGCAGCCTGTCAGTGCCCTGACTTACATGGAGTGGAGTTAAGGGTGATCAACCTTTGATCACATGGGAATGTGGGCCTAAGAGAACCAAAACCACTGGTATGGAAGTCTCCATGTAAATTTGAGAAAATATTATGAGTCACACTTCATGACACTGTTTAAGAGAAATCCCCACTTTGTTTGGAGTGCTTGTGTTTTAAGGAATTGCATATTGATGGCCTGCTTGATATTGTAGAAAACATGGGAAGAATCAAGTGTCTAAATCAGAAAACATACATCCAACTTAATAAAGAATATTTTGTAAAAGAGATACTGCTGTTACATAAAATTGATCTATCCCTACCCACTCACTGTTGAAAGGCCCTTGTAGAAAAAGGCTGGTCCTCACATTCGTCCCTGTGAGTTCATGTTTTCTAAGACACTACCATAGGGAGTGTGCTTATTATTAATATCTTTATTTCACTGGAAAGTTTGTGATCACATAGATGGACTGAATTCACTCAGTCATACAGTCATTGTCAAATCTGATGATGTGTCTCTATGCAACTTTGAGGTCTCTGCCTTAGTCCTTCAGATTGGAAACATGACATCCAAGACTTGTCATCAGCCAGGAGCAGTGTTTTCAGAATAAGGAACTGTAATTGGTGATGCTAAGGGAAATAAACCATGATTTTTCTTAATTCTCTGAAGTTTGCTTTGAGATAATAATTTTGTGCCAGTGTATGTTAGATTGCTGTAAACCAAAAGAATTGTGAACTACATCTAATCAAAACCAGCAAATCTCAGCCTACGAGAGCTATTTAAAAACATGTGTACATGATATCCTGTGAAACCTTAGTACCAAAAGTCACATTTGAGATACAACCTAAAATCAGAAGTTGGTAACTATTGCTCCAAACTTGAGTATTTGTCACTGTAGTTCCAGAGTAGCAGTTTACTTTTTGTTTGGCTTTGTTTTGTTTTCTGTTTGTTGGTGTTTATCTGTGAGCTAACTTTAACAAGGCACAAGTGATGAAATGTACTGTTGTTTACATGTTACAAAAATAATGGTGATGTTTCCTTAGAAGTATTTTATATGAAAAATGGGAAAGTCTACTTTTCAAAATTATTTCAGGAGACATTGGGGGAAGTTATGTACTGAGACTTAGACTTGTCAAACAGAAGGCAGTGACTTAGAGTTGACATACTAGTCAGAAAAGCATTTTATTTGGTTCAACAGCATAAACCATCTTAGAAACAGAGAGTTGTAAATAGGTTTGATCAATGTTTTTTAAAGAATTTTGTCAGGCTTTGTTTTTCTCCCATGTGTAGTTTAAGGCAGGTTAAATGAATTAATGAAAAAAAGGCAGGTTAAGTTTAAGGCAGGTTAAATGAAAAAAATGCCTGGCCACACATCAAAACTGAGTAGCCTGTTCACTTACACTACTGAGATAATACAATTTAAATATTATGTGAGAAAAGCAAATAAAATGCTTTCTGTAAACTAGAAATCCTTTATAAAGTCAGCTATATCTTCAGCTGACACAAAACACCTTAGATTGTTTCCCTTGCAATTGAGGAAGGCCAGCAGTGTTACCAGTAGGCTTCCAGCTGATGTGCAATAACATATTTAAACTACTGTAACCTGACTGCATCTACATCCAAAGAGAAATCTGTGGGAAATATCCAAGACCCTAAGTTCTCCAGAGCAGCAGTTGTTTTAAAGTTATACATTAATAAATGATAACCAGGCTTTCTGTATTCCATAAAGCATAAGAGGGCTTTACAAATAGTTTTATATTAACAACTTCTTCAGAAGCTTTTTTAGTTTTATGTTGTCGTAGATGAATAGGAGTTAGCAAGATGTTCTACTTTATAAATGCTTTCTTCTGTGTGCAGTTGTTGAATTTGAAGAGCTATTTCACTGTAAAGTTACTGCACAATATTCATGGGTACTTCTCTTTTGCTTTGATTTTTTTTTTTAAGAAAAGGATGAAGAAACAAAAGCACTGGAAGCACTTCTTTCTAATATAGCCAAGCCAGTGGTAAGTAACAAAAGCTTTCTATAAAATCAGAATATATCTGTTGCTATTTTAGACAGTCACACCTCCTTTTCTCTCTCTTAAGTTTAAAGGGTCTTTAATTTTCCATACTAAAGCAAATTTGCTTAACTTCCAGTCACTGTACTGGTAAACAACCAAAGCAATTTTTAGTGTATTAACATTTATGAAACTAAAATTGTCTTGATACTGACTCTGCAGAATTCTTCCTGGCTATTCTGTGAATCTCAGTATTAACAGAATTATTTAAAAATCATAGAGAGCAATTGTAGTAATGATGCTGCTTAATGGAATATGATGTTTAACATAATATCATACTGCAGAATCTGTTCTCAACTTCTTGCAACTTTGTTTAGTCTTAACTGTTCAAGAAGCAATTTTACACATCACGTATCTCTAGGCATGAGAGATACCTGGCAAGGTTTTGGAAACATCACCAAAAATGAGGTTTTGTAAAACCTTATTTGCAAAGTAGAGAAAAAAATATGATCTATTTCTCTCTTACGAGTTATTGGCAGCTTCAGGGAAGAGAGACGTCAAATTCATCACGGAAGGTGACTGTCAGCCATGGACTTCTGACCTACCTGCTTGAAAATTTACCAATATATTTTCAGTTTGTAAAACTAATGCATATTTTTTCTGTAGCTACTCTTTAAAGCATTGTTGACAAATTCAGTAGTTTCTTACATTTTAGAGCAGGCCAGTGTTTTTTTCTTTCATTGTCTGGACCTTCCCTGGCTCCAGCCTTTCTGTGAAGATTTGCACATCTTTTCCAAAAATCTTCACCACAATCCTGAGTCCACCATCTTGCCTGAGTAAAAACAGTCTGTGTTCCCCATTGCAGCATAGTCCCTACTACTGAAACTCCAGGAAGAGCTTGCCATGGGTTTGACCTGTCAGCCAGCCACTTCCTCCAATCATCAGCTATGTACCTTCTTCCCTTCACTTTCCAGGCAACCTTGCCCCGGTTTAGTGCCCTAGTCTTGATTCTTCTTTCATATGTTTCTTTACAGCCTGATGAGGAGAGGCCAAGAGAGCTGGGGCTGTTTAGCCTGGAGAAGTGAAGGCTCAGAGGGGATCTTATCAATGTATATAGATATCTGCAAGGCAAGTGCACAGAGGATGGGGCCAGGCTCTTTTCAGTGTGCCCAGCGTCAGAACCAGAGGCAGTGGGCCTAAACTGAAACACAGGAGGTTCCCTCTGAACATCAGGAAACACTTTTGTACTGTGAGGATGTCAGCTCTGGCACAACTTGGCCAGAGAGTTTGTGGAGACTCACTCTTTGGAGGTACTGAAAAGCTGTCTGGACATAGTTGCAGGCAGCTGGTTTTACATGGCCCTGCTTAAACAAGAGAGTTGGACAAGATGACCTCCAGGGGTCCCTTCCAGCTTCAACCATTCTGTGATTCGGTGGTTCTCCAAGCACTGAGCAGGGATTGTGTAGAGGAAGTCCTGAGCACTTGGTGTCCTGCTGTGTCCAAGCATCAGGATGGGTTAACATGTCTTCAGTGCCCCTGTGTCATGGGTGGCTAAGCAGCATGGAGGTGGGAGCTGTCTGAAACCGGGGTGTTAGCAATGGCTGCATTGCCAAGGGGACCTCTGAACTCTCTCTCAATGAGACTGTGAGAAGAATAGATCAACAGGTGGGGTCATTAATGACATAGGGAAAAGCAATTAAGTGCCAGTACTGTCATGTTTTCTTTCACTTCCTTCTGCCCTCAACACTCAACCATCCGTGTCTTTTAGACAAGCACCCTAGTTCCTCTCCCCACCATGTTCTTGCTTCAACATCATTGCACGTAGCTGTGTGCAGCAGGTGATCTCTGCAGGCCTCAGAAGGCATCACAGGCACAGGCAGTGGTACTCTGCCACAGATTCAAAGTGTACACAAGGGAAAAAGCCAGACTTCCAGCACTTGGAGAGGCTTATGCTTTATGAAGGCAAGGGACTGTCAGGGCTGTGAGGGGGTGGAAGTCTAGCTGATGTTGCAGCTTGGGGGAGTGTGGTGTGATGTGATAGGAGTCTGTGTTACCTACTTGGGCCTTGCAGGATCTCAAGCCACCCTCCCACAATTTCATCAAGGAAATGTTTTCCTCACTTTCCCTAAAATGAACCAGGACATTGGTTTTTTCACACCTTCGCTTTGTGCTTCTCATCAGAAATATTCCTGAAGGCTTTTTGTCAATGTTTTGGTTGGAGCACTTAGTGTGAGGATCGTGGTTTCTGATGGATCATCAGTACTCTGTTCCCTGGGTGAACCGTGCTGGCACGGGCAGTACTGGCTGTGGTGGTGGCCATATGATCAGATGATCATGCAGGGTGCTGTCCAGTACAGTGTCCATTGCACCATATCCTACTCCAGAAAGCCTGGAGTAGTGCTGAAGGCTATGACTGGTCATGGCTGTCCCATGTCTCAATGCCCAGGCCCAGGGCATGCAAATCTAAATCAGGTGGTAGTCTCCATCATGATCTTTTATTCACAAATACCTTTCAGTTCTATGCAGTATGGGATGAATCAATTTTGCTACCTCCAAACTCCTGTTGGATTCTGATTTCCTTGAACTTTTCCCCATATGGATCCATCATCCTTTCATACGTGGCAGCGTTAAGTCTAGTTGATAACGTGATACTAACACCAGACGACCATTCTACTTAGGGGTCTTGAACTGTTTATACCCAGATGTAAATTGGAGTGGTTCTGCAGACTGCACCTCAGTGTTTGAGCAAAGTCTTCACCAGCTGTCATGTCTGTTAACCAAATAACAAAGCAAGCAGAAAAGACCTTAAAAGGCAAAAGCCAAATGAAGAATGATGCAGAAGGCTGAGTATTTAATAAGAGGCAATAAAAGCTCAGAATTTGAGGGTTGGTTATATAACATGTAAATCCCTTCGGAGAACATCATACTTTCTGGTTCTGTGTATGTTTGCAGACTTCTGGCATGTGATGCACCTCACTCACAGTTAAGTATCTTGGGTTACTGTGAATTCAATCCAGATTGCACATGCTAAAACTGCTCTTTTGTTTGACGTAAATGGCATGTGTAACATATTTAATGAGGACATGCACTTTGGCAAGCTGGATTGCTAATGAAGATGTGCCCACCTCTTGTTTCCAACAGTGCTAGAGCCTGACCCAAGTATTATATTCTGCTTTGCAGAAGTACCTAGTGCTCAGAGTTGCAACCAGAATCAATTGCAGCTACTTGCATAAGCATACAAAGTAATAAGTAATGCCAAGTTTTTTGCAAAAGCACTCCCAAGTGTCTCAGAGCACATAATAGTAGTGGATTCTTCTGATCTTAAATATTGGTTCTTCAAAAATACTTCTTATTCCTTATTTCAAAGAGGTTTTTTTGAAAACATCCTATGTATGAAGGAAATACAATCTGTCAGGTGGCAGTTTGGCAGTAGCAAAGTGTCAGATGGGGTGTTCTGGATAAAGCACTAAAGAAAATTAATTAGTAGGAGATAAGGAGAATAGTGAGAATTATCAGATTGTATAGGTGAGAGAAAACTCAAAGGCTAACAGCCCTCAAATGCCTTAGAAACAACTGCAAAAGGAAGGGAAGATCTAATGTTCAACTCCATGGTGGCTGGGACTGGTAGGCTTAGTTGGTAGTAAGAGGGACACTGCCTGGACTCTAGGGAAAAAATTCAGCTGTTAAAGTGCTAAACCTAGGAACAGATCATTTAAAATGCATCTACTAGTCCTGAAGTACAGTAGGTCCTTGAGGAACCTGCATTTCTTTCTCTCAGGATCTCCTGCCACTTGCTGCAGCTGAAGAGGGAAGGGTAAAGATTGTCCAGGAGGGAACTTTATCAGATGGTTCCTACAACTCCAGAGACTTCCAGAAATGCTAGACTTTTACTGCAGTGGTTATAGATAGTGTTAGTCTACTTTGTGATTGCACAAGACACTAGTGGAATTTTTCTTACCAGATTTTAAAGAGAAACTTCAGTGTTTAGTCCTACCAACATTTGATCCCTTTTAGGATATGATGTACAGTCCTGTTAGTGCATAACAGTTCAGTGACATTATTTCCAAGAAACTGAGGCTCACATAGTGTAATTTTTCTTCCTTTCTGTTTGCTATCAATAAGTCATGTCCTTTCTGCTTCATTCTTGAAGCTGACCTATTCAGTTTTTTAGTTCAGTAGATTATAGCAATTTGAGAGCACCAGTTGTGAAGATAGCTTTTTGATTCTGATACTCTGGTAATAGATTTTCAAAAGCAATTATTCCCAAAATAGACATACACTATGGTCATATTGTAAAACTAGTAATTTCATATAATGAAATGTGTTTTGAGTTGTCTTATAAGCTATTGAAAACAGCAGGTGGGTGCAACATATAAAACACAATAGCAGATGTGCAATACTTACGAACAGCCACAAATTTCTAGGCATTCTTCTATAACAGATCCTAAAAATTAGTAATCACCTGCATGCACCTGTGCACCCACCTACAAGAACACAAGCATCCTCAGCCCCTTGCAGCACATATGGGTTTCAGGCAGCGCCCACTCTTGGGAGTGTGGGTGCCCCTCGTCACACGTCTCCTTTGGAAGACACGGCTGCTTCTGTAGCTTTGTGTGTGACTGCATTGTTCCCTAGAATCTGTTGTTCCTTACAATCTGCTAATCCACAGGCCATTGAGAAAGCTCTCCACCAGGTCACATGCACTCACCTGAGCTGTGAATCCGTGCCTGCTGTGCCCCAAAATGCTGTTACACCAGCTAGGGTGCAGCTACTCACAGCGTCCATCAGGCCCGGATGGAGGCAGCAGTGGTTGGCAGAGCAATTTCTCACACTGTCAGGCCAGGTTTTGATCATTGCTCTGTTCCACTCCAGCACCTCTTACCCACCCCCCGTTACAAATTTTCATGCTACCTCAACACTTCTAAAGCTGAGGACTTCTGTGTTTCAGGAGTCTCCTTGTGATTCTCTGTTTCCATTCAACCTACCTGAGGGTCACTGCCCTTTATCATGATTAGTCTGCTGGGGCCACTTGTTGGATAGTTGGAGGTCACACACACCGGTTATACTCCTATTTCTGTCACACCAACTGTTCTTATCCGGGCCTTTTTGCAATGGGTGGGATGCTCAGGCAAACACCACCACAGAAATTCTTCAGGATATTGTCTCTATGTGTATGTACATGGGCCTTGTGAACATGCCTTCATCTTTCTCTATTTCATAAGAAACAAGAAGGTGTTAAAAAAGCCATAGTACCGGTGGCTTCCAAGAAAAAGGTGCCAGAAGCATGGTTTAATGAAGTGCCTGATGTCGCTGGCCAACACTCTGGTCCATATTTCAGCAGCCCACTGGGTGGCGTTCAATACCCACAGGTGTCTCTGCCCTCAGCCCACTGCTCGGCATTTCATTTTTCTCATGGCATTTCTTGCATTTCCAACCTGATTTCATCTTTGAAAACTAGTTAGTAGCTAGTGTATCAGTATAAATACTGTGATTTGCTCATGGTATGTGATTTTTCCTTTCTCTTCTTTGATCCTTTGGGGCAAAGTAATATTTATATGTAATAGCATTTAAATGGCAGAGATCTCAAAACTTTGTGTTTCTACAGGTATCAGATATTCAGGCAAGAACAGCACTGCTGATGTGGTCCCCTCCATCCAGTGATACCGGAGAAGACACAGACAAGAATGACATACCAGAGGTTTATACTTATGAAGTGATGATTTCAAGTACTGGAAAAGATGGAAAGTACAAAACTGTGTACATGTAGGTGTTGGCTATTTTTATTTAGTCACTGCTGCCTTGAAATATGTGGCTTAAAACCTCATTAAAAATCTGTTTGTTGTCCAGAAGGTTAAATAATTAGCAGTTTTGTGTAACTTCTGTTTTGAAATTAGCTACCTTTTTTTCAGTAGAATTCGTCTCATTTTATTACTGAAGTCTCTGCCATCAACTGGAACGTAAACATTTTGTTCTTACATGTTGGAGGCATATTTTAATACCACTTTTGCTGTATTTCAACCAGCTGCACTAGACACCATGAGTTCTCACATAGTGAGACATACAAGTAGTGAGAAAAATAAATTGTATTTATTACTTTTTATGTCAGCACATGGTCCTCCTTCCAGTAAGGTTATCCCTCCCTTAACTAAAATTGATCTTGGTAAGAGACAGTCTTATGATAGGAAAAAAAAATAAGCAAATTCACACAGAACACAACTCATAGCAGCAGCAAAGCAAACAAAACTCTTCAATTGTTTCATTCCTAACACAGTGGTTTTCAGTCAGTTTTTTTGCAATTTGGAGATATATGACAGTAAAATATAGAATTAAGGGTATAGAGTTCTCTAACAGTTATAAACCTTTGTATCTAGCTAGTTTATCTTAGTCACCTTCCATGGATTTCATGTAATTACAAGTTGAGTATCCCTATCCAAGAAACTAAAGGCAGAGAAAAGACCTTTGCTAAGATAAGCTGATGGCACAAAAAGCAGACTAATAGATGTTATTTTGGTGCCGTTTCTGTTTCCTAGGCTCTAACAAGTAGGTATGTGCTGTCAGGTACAGTTTTAGATAATTGTTTTTGCAAGGCTGGACTGAGCTGCTATAGGCTCCAGGACTTCAGTGGTTTTTTTGAGTAATAACATACTTGCATACACATGCAGCTTGTCTTACTAAGTAAAGAAGAAAATAATTGCTACTCTTTAGCAAAAAAGTGCCCCAAAACCACCAAGGCAAAAGAATAAGACTAACACAAGAAGCCTCTAAAATTTGGAGATAAATGCATTTAGGCATTGCTGTATTTAGCAAAAGACAGACTCTTAGACGAATACATTTCATAGAAGGTGTATTGAGTTAGATGATACATGTCTTTTTTTATAAATGTATGGAATTCTGAAACAGTCTTTAAAACAAAATTGTATCTCTTTCCAGTGGAGAAGAAAATAAAGTTACTGTAAATGATCTCAGGCCAGCAACTGATTACCATGCAAAGTGAGTATCTCACTTTCTCTTCATTAAATTCAGTGGAAATGTTTTAAAAGTTTCATTGTGTATTTGCCTAAGTCTTCAGAGATGGTCTTAACCACTTCTCACCCTCTTTTGAGTCACAATCAACATTTTTGACTTAGCTGACCACTCAGTCCATTTTGGATGACATAAGACAAGATTGGTGCATATTCATCCTACATTCGTGCTCTTTCCTTTATGCCAGCACAGTCACCTTTTTCTGTCCTTGGAGCCAGGCACAGATGCTGCTTTTCAATTTTCCATAAGCAGCAGAGGAAAATACCTTGGCCTGGAAGAGGCTCCCTGCTTGGCTGCCTGAAGGTCATATTATGCTACTTTTGCTTTGCTCCAGTAGATCAGTGAACCTGACCCCATATGCATGACAAAATGTGCTCCCAAGCTCACTGTAATTCTGCCCTTCTAGCAGAATTGACTACTTCAGTAGGTCAGAAGAAATAGCATAGGATTGGGAAGATGTGGTTAGGTGTTGTTCTTCCCTCTTTTTTTAAATATTGGAGGGTCATCTGGAGCTGAACTTGGCAAGGGATGCAAAGACTAAGGGCTTCTGTAGCTTTGTCAGCCAGAAACAAAGGTCAGAAAAAGCGTATCCTCCCAAATGAGCACAACTGGCAAACTGGTAACTATGGATGGGGAAGAGGCTGAGGTACTCTACAGCCTTTTTGCCTTAGTCTTCACTGGCAACATCTCTTCTCACACCTCTCCAGTGGATGGACAGCAGGATGGGGACTGAGGGAGGAAATTCCCTTCCACAGTGAGAAAAGAACAGGTTTGAGACCACCTGAGGAACCTGTACATAAGTCTACATCTGCTGAGATTCATCCCAGAGTCCTGAGGGAATTAGGTAATGTAGTTGCCAAACCACTCTCCATCACATTTGAAAAGTCATGGCAACCAGGTGAAGTCCTGTGTGACTGGAAAAAGGAAAACACTGCACCCATTTTTTTAAAGGGCAGGGAGGAAGACTGTGGGAGCTACCAACCTGTCAGCCTCACTTCTGTGCCTGGGAAGATCATGGAACAGATCTTTCTAAAAGCCTTGCTAAGGCACATGAAGGACAAGGAGGTGATTCGGGGAAGCCAGCACAGCTTCACCAAGGACAAGCCCTGCCTGAAGAACCCAAGTGGCCTATGATCAAGTGACTTGTATCACTGGACAAGGGGACTGCAGATGTTAGCTGTCTGGACTTCTGTTAGACCTTTGGGATAGTCCCCCACAGTATCCTTCTTGGTGGATGAGGAATTGTTTGGATGGTCACATTCACAGAAAAGTGGTCAATGGCCCAATGTCCAGATGGAGATTAGTGACAAGTGGTGTCCCACAGGTCCCATCTTAGACCAGTACTATCAAATATCTTCATCAGTGACATAGACAGTGGGATCGAGTGAGCTTCCAGCAGAAAACACCAAGCAGTTGCAGAGTCAACCAGGCCAAGTGCAAGGTGCTGCCCTTGGGTCGTGGCAGCCCTGCTATCAGCACAGGCTGCAGGATGAAGGAATTGAAAGCAGCCCTGCCAAGAAGGATGTGGTGGTCCCGATGGATGAAGAGCTGGGCATGACCTGACAATGTGCACGTGTAGCCCAAAAAGCCAACTGTGTCCTGGGGAGCATCAAAAACAGCACGGCCAGCGGGGTGAGGGAGGTGGTTCTGTCCTGCCCCTCTCTGGTGAGACCCCACCTGCAGTGCTGTGTCCAGCTCTGGGATCCCCGTCATGAGAAGGATGATGACCTGTTAGAGTAGCTCTAGAGAAGGGTCACAAAAGTTCACCCTGGAGAAAACTCAGTACTTAAAGGGGGCCTCTAAGAAAGATGGAGACAGACTTTTTAGTAGGGCCTGTTGTGATAGGGCAAGAGATAATGGTTTCAAACTAAACGAGGATATATTTAGACTAGGTATATGGAAGACATTTTTTGCACTGAGGGTGGTGAAACACTGGAACAGCTTGCCCAGCGAGACAGTGGATGCCCCATCCCTGGAAACATTCAGGGAGAGGTTGGGCAGGGCTCTAACCAGCCTGATCTAGTTAAAGATGTCTCTGTTTATTGCAGGGGAGATTGGACAAGTTGACCTTTAAAGGTCTCCTCCAACCCAAACTACTCTGTGATTCTTGGTTTAAGAAAAAATAGTGAGAATACAGCAGTTTACAAATAAATAACACTGTGAAGGCAGAAATGAAGGCCTCCTTAAAAGAAGTGCCTTTTCAGGAGGCAATGGCAAGTGTAGAGTACCTTCTTAGACATGACTGAATGTCCTGCCTCTCTTGACTGTGTGGAGAACCCCAAGATCCCTGTGTACTGACCAAGGGAAGCAATTTAGGGGCAGCTGGTAGGAAGCACGAGGAACAGAAGTGTGCCAGAGTATGGGTCCCAGTTAACAATGTTCTGCCTCCTTCCACATCGGGTTTAGGATAGGATTTGCCTTGTACAATTTGCCTTTGCCTTTTTCACATTTGCTCAAGTGGGAGAGCTAGGTTCCCAGTCCTTGGTGTGAAGGGGTCTACACCTCCCAGAGCTGTTTTCCAGATTATTGTCCTGGTTGTCAACCTGAAAGCAAGAGGGTTGGTCTGTTCTTACCACAGCTCTCATTTAATTTGAGCCCCTATATTGCCTGGAGCACAAGGTCAGGAGAAGGATGAATGGCAAGTTGGCTCTAAGCTCTTCCATATGAAAGTGTTTACCTGTCATTTTGTTCCTATTTTTAGTAGCATTTATATATTTTATCCAACAAGGTTGAAGTTGGAAATTCATGGAGCGTAGGATCAGTGCCTAGAATTTTGTTTTCTGTCTGAGTCCTCTTCTCTCAAGCTACATTCATATTTTTTTTTGCTTAATTCTGGTTGTTGTAGGGAGTACATGGGAATCGGTGGCTTGGCCATCCAAGCTCTTCCTAAACAGAATTCTGCCAGTATGAACACTGCACAAAATCAACAAAGACTGGAACGAGTCAACCACGAAGATAACTGACATATTACATATTTGCAACTATATGCAAGCACAAACAACTTTGTGCTCAGCTTTAGTCACTGTTTGAATGTCTTCTTTCTGTTTGTGAAATCTATAAACCCAAATTTCCTGTGATTCGCTGTTTATGCATCAAAAATATATCAGGATTTTTGTATCTTAAGCTGGCAACCCAGATCTTATATTGGTGATTAGAGGAAAGGGTTTTTGGAGAGTTTTGGTTTTGGGTTTTTTCCCAAAGGAACAAATGAATCAGAAGAAAGTAATGTGCCATTGTCCCAAAGAAGAGGCAAGGCGTAGCTGCCCAGCTTCGGGGGCAGGGGGAGGCCAGACGATTATCATGTATTTCCTTTTGGAGACAAGCCTTTTGAAAAACAAGCCATTTCTCTTTGAGACAGAAGCAAAATTCACTCTTTTGAAGTATGTGGAGAGCTAATTCATGGCCTTACTAAAGGAAAGGACAAGGTGAACATACTCAGCAGGACACTCATTTGAGTGCAGAGGATACTCTGAAAATACATCAGCAGCTTCCTTGTGCTCATCTGACAAAAGCACTTGCAGAAGAATTATTCATAATATAAGTTTATATCCCTACAACAGATAATGAGCCTGCAAAATGCTACCATTATTTTGGAACCAAAGTACAGCTAATAACAGACATATTTCAAATATAATTGTGAGACTAAAGCCGACTGATGGTAATGATGTACATCTGAAGTAAAGGAGTCTTTTCTTTCTTCTTGCTTCTATTGACGGAGATGTTTCCCTCAGTTATTTATTTATAACAGTGATATTTTAATAATGAAGCAGCAAGGCAGCAACTTAATTCCAAATGCTTGGTTTTCTTTGGAAACCATACAGATTTTGAAGCAAAATGTTATTGACTCTCTTCCACTTTAGAGTCCAAGTAGAATGCAACTGTGTAAAGGGAAGCCCTTCGGAAGCAGAGAGTTTTACCACAGCGAGTTGTGAACCTGATACTCCAAATCTGCCCAGGATAACTAATCGGACCAAAAATTCTCTTACTCTTCAGTGGAAGGTAAGGATTGCTTTACAGCCTTTAAAATAAATATTTTAAACTCTTCAGAATTGTTGTGGATTTTTCAATAAAATACCAGTCCACTGAAACTGAAAATTTTTGTCAAACCTACTCATTTCAGTCACAGTTCCCTGACTGGAAATAGATTTACTGGGTTAAATGTGGGCTTGAGTAAAAAGAGAAGGAGTCACAGAAAAGCAAGGTGTCTTTCAAGGTAAAATAACTGACTTCAGTACCCAGTGCATTTCAAGGACTAAATTAGGAAAAAACCCATAAACATGGAACAAACATTCATTGTATGGCGACTGAACTAGGACTGTCTTGGCAAGTGAAAAAATCATATAAGGGGATTTTTGTTTGTCTTCCACTATTCTTCTCATGATTTGGCCCATATATGCATTTTTAAGTGGTCCTGTATCCAGTTAGAATTCTAATTTTCTTGTTTTCCTGTTACAGGCATCTTGTGATAACGGTTCCAAAATCCACAGTTACCTTTTAGAATGGGATGAAGTAAGCAAATTATTCTATTGTATTTTTAGTCTTCTGGTTTTCTAAGCAGCTGTATGTGACTGTGCATTTTAAGTTGTGTGAAAATTAAGATTTGTGCTTAGAGGCGTGTGACAAATAAGTAATTCCTGAAGTAATTATTAAAATACAGTTACCCCTCAGTTTTTTTTCTCAGGGGATATAAAATAAAAGGATCTTAAGTGCATGATTCTGCCACTCTTTATAGTGGCTTTTTCACTTGTAGTCCAATACTGTGTTCAAGAGCTGACACAGAAGGATCATTTTCCTGTAACAGTCTTTCTTTTTGATTAACTGGATAGATCAACTATGGCCCTGCAACAATCTTGCAGTCTCTACCTGGACAGCTATCCTGAGACGGTAGAGGTGCAGGATCCTCATGACTTTTATTCTTTTAGCCTCAAGGAACTGGGAAATGGAAAGGAAGGCAAAAAGCTGCTCATTTAATACAAAGTTTCACATGCTACTGCCTCACCATATGAAGATTCTTGAGTTGCATTTAATTTCAAAAAAGGATTTTACTTCATGTTTGTGTGTACTCTAATTGATAGATGCATATGTAATAAGGTGAATAATGTGATTAACTTATTACTTTTTAGGGAAAAGGAAATGGAGAGTTTTGCCAGTGTTATTACGGTCAACAGAAGCAGTACAGGATCACTAAACTATCACCAGCAATGGGGTACACCTTTAGGCTAGCAGCCAAAAATGACATGGGAATGAGGTAAATACTATTACATACATAAATATGGAATGCATATACATGCATGTGTATGCTACTTTAGGAAAAACATGTGGTGGCATTTAAAGAAAAAGGTCTTTTGTCCAAATGGTCTGAAATGGAATATAGAATATATAATATTTCAGTTGGAAGGGACCTACAGTTATGTTCTAGTCCAACTGCTTAGTTAACTGATAGTATGTGATTGGATTATTCTTTTGGCAGATAGCCTTTGTGCTGGGATATTGTCCCTTCATCTAAGCTGTCTTTTAGTCTCCTGTTACCCTGGCAAATAGACAGAATATGACATTACCATATCAATGAATTCCTTGGAAGTTCTAGAGCTTATTATAAACGCTTAGGATATGTGGTTCATGCTTTTAATTACTACTTTTCAGATGTTACAGAGCACCAAACTTTTTTTGAATTTTTGAATGAATGACATGTGACTTCAGTGGAGAATATAAGTAAGAACTTGGAAAAAATAAGTTTTGTGAAGTTATGCTTGTATTAGTGGGTGCATTAGTTCTTGAGTGTGTTTCTTGGTCATCAGGCAAATCAGATGCAGCTGGCTAACAATCACACTACCAGAGCTCATCTCCCCTGCAGCAGACTCTTGGTGTCCACACTACCTAGTAGTACTTGAGGTCCTGTGGGGCATAAAAATAGAGTCTCCCTCACCATCAGCATAAAATTGCTTTTTGTGTTTGTTTTTTCAGTTCAAGTATTAGGAACATTGTGCTGCAGCTCACTAAAGTGGTGTTTTTATAGCATGAAATAGAGGATGTGTGTTGTGTGTCCTTTATCTGGCAGAAGGTGATGCTTGAAGCAACAGTGCCTGCTTGACCAGTGTTGAAGAACAGTGTAAAGAGTAGGGAGCCAGACCTAGGGTCATAATTCATGCTGGGCAGAAGGAATCTTCTGCAGACTGTTAAGTATGTGAAAAATACAGCTGGCTCAGGAGGTCTGAGGCATGTGTTGGGAGGCTTTGGAGAGTACTCAGGGAATGCATTGCATAAAGTGCCTGTTCCTATGTCTTTCCTTAGGCACCTACTTTGTGCTACTGTCAGAGGACACTGTAGTGGACTAGAATGACTTTTGGTGTGCTCCAATTATTACATTACTGCCTTCTGGATGATGTTCCTGGAATTATTTACTCTCTTGAGTTGCTCCTGGACTTTGTCTTGATGAGATTCAGTTGGAACTCTTAAAAATAAAGACAGGAAGGGAGCTGGCATTTAAGCAGGGTCCAGTGCTTGGGCTCTCTTCCTGTTCCCTTTTTACATCTGAGTATAAATGTACCCTCTAGGAATAGCTGCACATATTACAGATTCCTCCAGCGTAAGCTTTGAAGACGCTGATCGGTTAAGTACCCTTCTTAAACTAATCACACTGAATAGATTTTTAAATCAATATTTCATAGCCTTGTGAAGATGTGCTTTATTGTCTTTATGGTATTATTTAATTAAGAAGTCTCTTGAAATGATATTTATTAGTGTAGAGTGCCTGTTTATCCCTTATGAAGAATGTTGAGAACATTAGGCATCTGGAGACAGAATTTTGTCTAAATAATTTTACCAAGAAGAAGAGATATTTTATCTCTGAGTTACTAATTTTTAAATTTAATTCTAACCTACATGAAACAGTGGTTAAAGAAAACTGGAAAAATAAAATCTATTTTCAAAGATAGTACTGTACTTCTGAGGGAATTGTTTAATAGCCATTCAAATATGGCTATGGCTGGAACTCTTAGTTTATTTCAGTGTATTTTGGAGTGGTTCAAGCAAGTTTAGAGATAAGTCTTTTTAAGATATGGGTTTTTTTACCTTATATCTATTTGTAAAGTGACTCCTTCAATAGCTTGTTTTGAAAAGAGTTAGACATACTACTTGTGTCTAACCTCTCTTCATGCTTTCTTCAGGCTGCCTATACAATGATGATCTTTTTTTAGTAAATATATTGTAGGTATCACTTAATCTCCATTCCAGAAATTTTCTTGCTTGTGACTTTTTACAAGAAAAAAAAATTACTATTCCTACAAGTTTGGATGTTTTTTCTGGTTTTTTACCTTTTCCCTTCTTGCTTCACATCTCTTTGGCAGTCCTCACAGACAATATGTCTGTTTTTTGTGCTATCAACACTCTTGATAATGTGTTGTCTGTAAGACTTTTTCCTTTAAATGCCAAAATACCTCAATGCAGACCAAAATTTATAACATGTGCAACACTATAATACAGGTTGAATAAGAGAGAAAGTGAAATTGAGCTATCTATTTATTGAGATTTTTCAGGCAAGTCAGGTTTAAAACACATGAGATAGTTAACTGGTATCTTTGTTTAAGCTATACAGAGGGTTTTATTTTCACAGCTTCCTGATGCTCACTTAGGTAATCCTTAGCTTTTAGGTTAAAATTACATCTTTGACATTAGTTTCATAGGGTTAAAAAAACTAGACTAGCTTGAGGCTTGTAAGTGATTTTTCAGATCTGATGAAAAGCCAGCTGAGAGCAGGTGGGGCTTTTTAGTCTAGCTGAATGCATGTAAGACTTTCTGTGCAAGCATAGTACCTGTTCACTGACTTTCACATCCCTCTGTTTCATGGTAGCTCTTTATATGTAATTGGTTTGTATTTTCACCACAAGGTGTATCTAATCTAAATCAGATAAGGATAACAATTGTGTTTGGAGATTCACTGGTATACACTCTATTTCTTTTTCTGCAATAAGACTTTCATTTTATCAACTCTGAAAGTAGCTCATTGAATGAGACTATTCTATTATTTTCTGAATCTCTAGAGAAACCAGTACTTCAAAGTAAGCTCAGAACACATAAGCAAAGTTTGTTTTGAGGTCTTGCCATAAATGTTTTTATGCCTTCATGTTTTCACTTTGAAAAGGAAGGACACTGTGGTATATTATTGCATATAGAGCTTTAGTGTTTTAGCGTACTGAGTTAATACGAAAAAGCAAATTGTTTTGGTTAGCAAAACATTGTAATTATATAATACAAAGGAATCTTTCTATTATGAACATGTTAACCTTGTTCAGATATTTTGTTACTGACAGACTCATGGGCAAGTTAAGTTGTTTGCATGTAACAGCTTGCAATTTCCATTGTGCATATCTCCAAGAAACTGTCATAGCTGTGTTTAGTAAGAATTTTGGTTTTTAGCTATTAATTATTGTGTCTAGTTAGTTTACATACTGTCTGTTTTAAACAGTGATTTTAGTGAAGAAGTCCTGTATCATACCTCAGGCACTGCCCCAACCACACCAGCAAGTCCTTTGCTGATTAATGCTGGAGTTACTTGGTTATCCCTTCAGTGGACAAAACCCTCAGGAACACCATCAGATGAAGGAATCTCATATATATTAGAGATGGAGGATGAGAACTCAGTAAGTTTAGAATACTTATTCTCAATATGTTTGATACATTATTGTATTAGTGTAGCAATGATTATTTTTGCTAGAATATTCTACAAGGCATTGTATTTTCTGAAGTTAAGCTAATGACTTGTCATTGCTGTGACCAGGCCACCTAGCTTTCTTCTTTTAATTGTGTTTAGTGTTATTAAGCCCCATTTCTGCGAAGACTTTTAAATTGCTTATAACTTTGTGAACTTGTGTGTGCAAGTTAAGCCTTGTAAGAGCTGGATCAAAGCAATTACATCATGAAGTGTGGTCCCTCTAGATGTCATTTCAGACTAACAACATTTGTTTTAAAATCAGTACTGTTCTACACTTTGAAAGCATTAGGTAAAATTTCCAGTGACGCTGTATGTATCTTTCTTACTGATCTTTTCTCCTCTCCTGATTGGAAAATGGTTAATGAATTCACACCTCTTAAAAAATAAATGTGTTTACACAATGAAGGTGCACTTATTACTTTGTCAGAGAAGCATAATAATTACAGTTTGAAACAGTAATTTATCTGTATGAAATATGTTAGATCCTCTGGTCTGCAAAGATAATGTTTCAAATAATCCTATTTAATTCTGCAGGGATACGGTTTCAAGCCAAAATATGATGGTGACGATCTTACCTACACAGTGAAGAATTTGAGGCGTAGTACAAAATATAAATTTAGGGTAAGATTTTTTTATATGTTTGGGCACCAGACTAGTTTGAGATTGAGACTCAGAAGTGGGGAGGGCCTTTTTTAAGGAAAACTGAATTTGATGCCAGTTTCTTACAATTTCAATCTCTTAAAACTGTCAGCTGAGCACCTGCATTACTGTTTCTGCAGAAGCAATAAGAACCTCTGCAAGGTTATAGCACAGTTGCAGGTATCTTGAAATTCCAAGTTAAAAGTACATGTTCTTAACAGCTGGGGTTTTTATTTGGCTGGTTTGTTTCATATACACGGGTGATATTACTTAGTGTCGCTATGAGTTCTTTGATAGTAAACACAATGAAGGTGTTACAGTAAGGAGCAGCCTTGATAAAAAATTGCTAGGAAGTCATCCATATTACCATGGGGCTGAGCCTGTTCTAATAAGCGTGAGGGCTGAACTTCTAGTTCAGGAAGAAGTCTGGCCTAGCTATAAGCTTTTTGGGTGTGGTTAAAAGGTAGAAAGAAGCGTACTGGCCATGGGAAGGTGATCAAATATCCATCAAGAACTACAAGAATTTTGCCAGGACAGGCAGAGTTGAAGGCAGGAAGGCATAGGATCAACTAGAACTGAAATTGGCCAAAGATAACAAGAATGACATAAAATGCTTTTTCAGATGTGTGAGAAAAGGAAGACACACAGAGGCCATTCCTAAACAGGGCAAAGAGGCAAGTTACTAATAATGCCAATAAAGCAGAGGTTCTCAATAACTTCTTTGCCTCTGCCTTACCAGCATAACTGGACCCCAGATCACGGGATAAGGCAGCTGTGACAAGGCTGGGGTTTGGTCTCTTGGAAGGACTCAGCCCACTTCTGGGTGTTAAGAGAAGTGGCTGACATTGCCGCAAGACCCCTATCTATAACGCTTGAAAAGTGGTGCGGGTCAAGCGATATCCCTGACATCTGGAAGAGGGAGAATGTAATACCCCCCATCTACAATAGGGGCCCAAAAGAGGATCCAGGGAACTACAGGCCTATTAGTCTTACTTCAGTCCCTGGAAAATAAATGGAAAAGTCTCCTAGGAAATATTACAAGCCAAACAAAGCAGGCAGTTGGGAATAGCCTACACCAAAATAAATGATGGCTGACTAGCCTGATCATGTCCTACATCAAGGTGACGCTTCCACTTGGTCCAAGGAGATCAGTGGATGTTCTTTACCTGAACTTCAGCAAGCATTTAACAATTTCCCACAGCCTTCTCCCTGGCCAAATTGGCAAGACACTAACTGGATAGGTGGTATGTGAGATGAGAAGAAAACTGGCCAACAGGCCCTACTCAGAGAGTGGTGATCAATGGTTTCTAGTCAAGCTGGCAGCCTGTCTGACTTAGGAACTCCTAGGAATAGGAGGCCCCATGATGTTCATTTTCACAACTGATCTTGACGATGGGATTGAAAGCACCCTCACCAAGTTTGCTGGTGACACCACACAGAGTGGTCAGATGAACACATCAGAAGGCAAAAACTATCTTACAGAAACACCTGGACAGGCTAGAAGAGTGAGGTAGCAAAAACAGTATGAAGTTTAACTAAGACAAGTGCAAAGTTCTGCACCTGGGCTGGAATAACCAAGGAGCCCACTATAGGCTAGGAGCAGCCTTGCTGAAAGGGACCTTCAGGCTAACTGGATCCTGGACTGACTCAGCAGTGGCACTCCTAGCAGAGATAAGGGATCTTCCCTGTATTCAACTTGTGTCAGATCACACCTGGAGAACTGTGTCCAATGCTGATCCACACAATTCACAAAAGACAAGCAGAGTGGGAGTTGGTCCAAAGGAGAGTCACAAAAGTTATAAAAGGGCCAGAGAGCCTGCCCTATAATGAAAGTCTAAAGGAATTACATATTTTCTCATTGGAGAAGGCTCAGAGGGACCTCATCACAGTTTGCCAGTACTTAAAGCCTGATTACAGGGAGGAGAGAGGTTCTCCCTTCACAAAGAGCCACCTGGAGATGACAAGGGGCAAGAGTTGCAAGGTGCACTGGAAGGGGTTTCATCTTGGTATAGGAAAGAAATTTTCCACAGTGAGATAAAGTAATCACTGGAACAATCTCCCCAGAAATGTGGTGGAGTCCCCACCACTGGATGATTTCAAGATATGACTGGAGACAGTGTTAGATAATCTTATCTAGGCTCACTTTGCCCTGAAGGCTTGGACCAGATGATCTTTCGGGTTCTTTCCAGCCTGGGCTATTCTAAGTCACTCTTGAATAGTTGCTTGGGTTTTGGAACAAAGCTAAAGACATATCCCACAGCATGAATCGCAGAATCATTTAGTTTGGAAAAGACCTATAAGATGAAGTCCAGCTCTTAACCCGGCACTAAACCATCTCCCTAACCAACGTATCTGCACATCTTTGAAATACCACCAGGGGTGGTGACTCAGCCCCTTCCCTGGGCAGCCTTGCCAATGCTTGACTGCTCTTTCTGTGAAGGAATATTTCCTAATGTTCAATTTAAACTTCCCCTGGTGCAACTTGAGGCACTTTCAAGTGGAATAACCTAATCAAGTGAAAAATACTGATAGCTGTTGTCACACATACACCTAAAATACTATTCCTTAACGAAGAATTGGGAACTGTTGAAGAAGAGCTTCTCTTTGCAATATGAATAGCAATTGTTTAAGGGTTGATTGATTTGTTTTGAGTTAACATTAAAGCATGTAAGACTCCTTTTCAGATGCTATTTTGCACTTCTGAATATGATTTTATTGGGGTTTTTGCATAACTTAGTATTTAAATAATTTAAAATATACAGTATGTTTCTATCACTATTGCAGCTACACATGAACTAAAGAATAGCTAATTCTCTTGAAACTAGCTTTTGCAGGACATGACCATAGTCTTCCTTTGAAAGTAATATTACACATTAATCATACTCATTGCTAGTAAATGTATAGTTACTTAAACATCCTAATTTCTCATTAAACTCCAATGTTTATACCCTATTTTTATTAGCAAAACAATAAACAGAAGTCTCTGTTCGCTCATTCATGGAGCATAAAGGAGAAACAAATGTTATGTTAATCAGGTCTTTAATTTTTATTATACAGGGGAAAGACTTAATTAGTAGTAATATTCCTTAAGGCTTTTGAAAGAAGCTTTATAACCATTCAAAACCTTATTATAATACGTAAATGCTAACTGCCTGTTTAACTTCATTTGTAAGGGCACAAAGACAACCAGATGATTATTAATCTTGTAAACTGTATTGGGAGACTTAATGTCTGAGAGACATGTTAGCTTGCATTTCCTCTTCTCAGTCTGTACTAACATCACTACTGTCATTTCAATTCTGCTCATTTTTAAAACAGATCTAAAAGCTGAAAAAAAATCTTTCTTTTTTCCTTTTTTTTTTCTTTTTTCCTAGGTGGTTTAGCTTTTTACTAAACTAAACTACAAAATACAAAGTAAAGAATAGCAAGAATTTATTTTCCTAGAATCACAGAAAAGTCTAGGTTGGAAGGGACTTTTAGTGATCATCTGGGTCAAATTTGTGTAGAAAGCTAGGCCTTAGCTTAGGCTGTTCAACCCTGACCCAGCCCTGTTGAGCTGAGATTTCGGTACTGCCAGCAAGGACAATTCAACCACTTCTTTGGGCTGTCTGTTCTAATGGTAATTAATTTCTTTTCTTGTATCCAGCTAGAATTTCCCCTAACACACTTTGTGTCTGCTGGCTCTTCTCCTGTCATTACAGATCCTTTGGAAGGCAATGTCTTCATCTCTTCTGTAACTGTCTTATAGGTATTGGAAGGCTGTGATTAGATCCTTCCCAATGAAACTTCTTTTTACTCAGGCAGAATAAAACAAAGCTTTTTTCTGATGTCAGGTTCTCTAATTCTCTGATCATCATGCTGGCCCTCTTCTGAACTCTTTCCAGTTTCCCAGTGTCTCTTGAAGTGGGAGGACCAAAACTGGACACAGTATTCCAAGCATGGTTTTAAAAGTGCTGAGTAAAGTGACATAATTAAATCCTTCATTCTGCTGGGTAAATTCTTGCTGATGCAGGCCATGAAACAATTTGTTTTTGCTACTGCCAAGATGCTTTGCTGATTCATTTGGCTTGCTCCTACTCGAATCCCAATGTCCTTCTCAGCAGAGCTGAAAAAGGAAAAGCTGGCTAGAGTCAGACTCCAGACTGCACTGGTGCTGGGATTATTCCATCCCAGGTGCAAGACTGTATCTTTGTCCAAAGCTCATACAGTTCTTGTTCATGCATTATTTCAGCCTGTCAAAATCTGTATGATGGCTCTTCCCTCCAGCATATGTCTATCTTCTCCTAGTTTGGTGCTATATGCAAATCTGGGTGCATCACTCACTCCTATCTTCCAGACCACTTCTAAAGATAATTAATAGAATCTGACATTGGATTGGCTGCTGAGGAAATCCACTCACGAGCAGCTGCTAATTTGCCTTTGAACCATTAGCCAACACCCTTTGAGCCTGGCATTCTGTCAGGTTTTCTATACCCATCTTGTGGTCCATCTGTTCCATCTTAACCAGCTTGTAGGTGTTGTGGAGATCAAACTAAAATTAGAGTAGATGATGTCCCCAGCTCTCCCCCATTTGTTGAGCAAGTTGTTCCATTATGGAAGCACTCAGGTTGGTTAAACACGATTTACCCTTGACAAATATAATTCTTTGTCCTTCATATGACTTTCATGACAACCTTTGCCATAATGATCCTTGGGACTGAAGAGTTTATAAAATCTCTTTGCTGTTGTTAATACAACTTACCCATATCAACACTTTTTCTATCTCTGAATATATTTCTGTAAAAGAAGGTGCTACACTAGGATGGGAGAGATTTTTTTAAGGATTTGGTTTTTTCTGGCAATTTGCATGCATTTATATTTTCAGTATAGTGATTGTCTAACTATGGGACTAATAAAAATGTAAAATGAATGTATATAATAACTTTAGTTCTTGTGCTAATTTATTATGTGTCTGCCTATATATAAAATATAAATTTATTTGTCCTTACCATAAACAGTGACTAGCATACCACTGTCCAATGCATTTATAGTATTTTATATATATTTGCAGGTCATTGCTTATAACTCAGAAGGGAAAAGCAGTCCAAGTGAGACAGTGGAGTACATTACTTGTCCAGACAAACCTGGAGTACCTTCAAAACCCACAGTGAAAGGAAAAATTCATGCACAGAGTTTTAAAATAATCTGGGGTAAGAATGTTTTCCAGCTCTGTTTAGACTATTTCTTCTGTATTTTTAATATGTATTATATATATAATACTTTTTACATAGAAGGTCAGGTTTTACTTCAGTAACACTTCAGTCAACTGAGCCATTATGATCCATTTACATGGAAAAATACTGATTCAGAATACTTTGTGTGGCAGTACAACTAATTATATGGAAGAATAATATGCTAAGTGTAATAGGGACTGTTAGTGCAGAGGACTGAAACACTTAAAAAAGTGTGGGTAATTGATGTACTAAGAAGTTCTGTTTCTCTGGCACAAAAAGTAGGTGCATGACATTCTGAGTTCTTATTGAAAGAGAAGATTGAAGTTCAGCCTGTATCTTCAAACTATTTGGTTTTGACAGATAAATTTTTATTCGCTAAGGATGTTGAGAAACTTTTCCTTAAGCTCAGGAACTTTTAGCCTTGTGCTGTAAAATAGGAGAAGGTTAAACAGCATTGTGTGATGCAGTACTTTAGCAGAAAATCAAACAGTAAAAAATTACATTTATTGTCACTTCTTGCCTATTTCCATTTAATAATATGTTTGATTCTTTAGCATCAATAATAAGAAATTTATTTGTAAAGTATAAATAGTACTCAGCAGATGCAGTCTTGCGTCTTCCCAGAGTGCTTTGCTACATCAGGATCTGATACTTGATCTTTTAGGTATGATGCATAATGTATGAAGTTATTAAAAATACCTGATTTGTATATCAAAAGCTACCTAAAAGATCAATTTATATATAAAACTTTTAATAATCCTTATTTGGAACAGTGATGCTCTATGTGGTAATTAATGTGACAATTTTTGTTTTCATTTGGAGTAATTTCCTTTCAACCAAGAAAGTGCTATCTGCCATCTAAGTCTCACTTGATTTAGCTGGCATTTTATGATACATAACCCTTGCCTAAGAACCAACATCTTTCTATCCAGCATATCCATAATGTGATGTTTAGGCAGGAGTACCCTTTTGTGTTGAAGTATAATGCTGTCTTTATATTTGTTCAAAACGTTGTTTCACATTATTTTAATTTTTCTGTTTTCTTTTTCATCTTTGAGAAACAGTATTAGGATTGTATGTCAAAGAAAGGTCTGTAGATTTGTATCTTGCAAATGAATACTGTACCAGGGAGGATAGTGCACTCAATTTTTAGTGATATATTAGAAGTTAAGAGATAAGTGTAGAGCTCTTGACTTCTATTCTGTCCCAGAATATTTAGGTTTTTGAAATTCTGTCCTTAAATAATTTTGAAATGCTTTTATATACAAATCCATATGATAATTTTTCCTGTCTGCAGTCCAAATTACAGGACCATTAGAGTCTGTGTCCTTGAATCCATACTCAGGCACTTGAGACTGAAATGTTTGCTGTGACATTAACTAGGGTCAATTCCCTTGTCCCTTTTCCTGTGTAGAGTGTACAGAAGGGCTGCTGGCTTTCACATAGCAGGACTTGGAGTGATTTGCTGCTGCCCTGGACTAGAACACTCTCAGTCTAAATTAGCACCCATCTCCAGCTGTCTGTTGATTTTGCCATTGGGAAATCCTCCCCAAAAGCTATAAAGCCATTTAACTTACCTTGCTTAGTTGGAATATTGCTGTTTTTTATAGATCCACCAAAAGACAATGGGGGAGCAGCAATAAATACATATGTTGTGGAAATGTCTGAAGGCTTAAGTGGTAAGTATTAGGATCATACATTGGCATTCACTTGTGTGGGGTTTTTTTTCCTGTCTCTTTGTGCATGTTGGAAGAATACAATGTGTATTATGACAGGGAAGGTTATTGCCAGGGACTGACATCCAAAAGAAAATAGAGGCACATTGATGCTTGTACACAAGAAGTTCTTTTTCTCTGATCTAGAAAAGAAAGATGCCACAAAATTCTGTGACGCAAGAGATGCTTTTTGTTTAACTTACTAATTAGGTCTATTCAGTTTTGGAAATGAAATGACTCATTTCAGACATTCTAGGGCAAGAAGACAGGGACATGTAGCTTTGTTGTCTGCATGGCAGATGAAAGAAAACCTCATACTCCATTTATCACTATTAAAAGAGAACAGTGATGCAGCTGGGATAACTCTCTGTTGTTTGCTTTTCTTCCACATAGAAAGGAAACTGACAGTATTTCTAAATTGGACGTAAACCTATCTTGCTAAATTATTTAAACATCTAGACCTCTTAAGTAGCCTTATTGAGTTCAGAAGCACAGTCACATCGAGAATGAAAGTTTAAACTTCTCCAATGCTGTGTCAGATGAAGACAGAGCACTGCCCCCAGATATGATGGGAGCCCTCTTAGGCTGTTAGTCTGTTGCTTTCCTCTCTCCGTCACGTGTCCACATTTGGACACTTCTGGAATGATGCACCCAAGCCTTTCATGCAGATTTAGTGAGCTGTGCATTATGTTTCATTGCCAGCCCTCTAAATTCTGTGATGTATTGAGTTGTTGGAGATTTAATTAAAAGTTCCCAGGTTCCCTGCTTAATCTCTTAAAAAGAAAGAGAGAATGCTAAAGAGCTCCTGATTTAAGAGTAGCAAATAATGGAATCAGAATTTCACATGCTTCTGGGCCATTCAGGAACACAGGAACAAACTTCATCAATTGTAAACTGTAGTTACAACCTGCAAAATGATAATGTAATTTGAAGTTTGTTTTCCATGAAAAATTTTACTTTTGTATCTTTCCTGTTTATTTGGTTATGATGTTGAATGTGCTTGCTGACCCAGTAAAGTTCTCTTCTAGTTAAGGTAAATACCAAGTAAGGAAGCTATTTCATTTCAGCAGATCTACACCTAGGAAACGATCTTTATGAAATTGTAGGATCTTCCAGGAAATTCAAAGTAGTCTCAATTTCTATTTTTTTTTAATAAACATCAGGCACACACTTACTTTTGTGAAATTAGGTTACCTGCGGTGGCTGGTACTGAAGTGTGGCAAATTACCCTTTGGTTCATTGCACACTTATTCCTAACCTTTCAGGAAACAAATGGGATACAATATACAGCGGAGCCGCTAGGGAACATGTGTGTGACCGACTAAATCCGGGCTCTTCCTATCGCTTACGTGTATATTGCGTTGGGGAAGGAGGACAAAGCACGGTAATATCAGCTAATATTTTCATTAAATAAAATTTCTCTCTGTAAGAAAATCTGGTCCAGTAGATATTTAAGCAAATATTGTACAGAAGTGCCTAGCAAAATAGCCACAATTAGAACCTCAGAGAAGTTACAGTATTGCTGCACAGTGGTTCAAGTTTCTGCTCATTTGTTAAAGAAATATATCTGAATATTCTTTTCTGATATTATATTTTGTTTGACATGATTGCCTTATTTACAGAAACAGATACTTTTCCTATGTGATACATTTATACAATGTCATTTATTAAGGCCTAACCCAATACAGCAGTTTAAGAAGGGTACTTGAAAAGGCTCCCCATGGAATTGGTCACAGCACCAAGAATAACAGAGTTCATGAAGTATTTGCACAATGGTTTCTCACATAGTGTGATTCTTGGGGCCAGGAGCTGGACTTCGATGATCCTTGTAGATCCCTTCCAACTCAGAAGATTCTGTGATTCTATGAATTTAATGTATTTCCTGTAGTCAGTGGAGTACCTTGTCTGAGTAGCCAAGTCACCCCAGCAGGCAGGGGAAGAAGTCTTCACTCAAGCTTTACAGGGTTATGCTTCTCATGCTCTCTCAAGCACAATTAAAATGTTTACATTGCCCTACTTTTCAGTATTCCCAAACAATTTGCTGTGCCATACTATGCTCCTTTACATACACACATTACACACATGTGCACTGTCAGTTCTGTGATGTAGTTCAGCTGCCCGTACCAAAATGTCTTGCTGTATTTGCACTCCCTTCTCAGCAGCAACTGTAAGAAGCCAGCCCTGGCTCTCTGCACACTTCCAGCAGGGCTTTACTATCAAGCTGCTCTCACAAAGAAAGCCTTCCATTCTTGGTGGTTGCCATTTCTACCCAGCCCTGCCTTACAACATGAAATGTATATGCTCTTCCTCCACATAGAAGTCTCCTGCAGAGATGACCTTGACTACAGCCACCTTGCCTTAAGAATAAGTCTGGACTCCTTCAATGCTGGCTTGACTACAGTGCTTTCCCAGTCACCAGACCACAAGTCTTCGGAGACTTTTACTCTGCCAACCTACTTTCCTACAGCGTATCCCCATGATTTTAGAATTAACCTTGAGTTCCAAAGAGAAAATAACTTCCAGAAAGTTCAGATACTTTCTGAAGGTGTCAGAAATCAACAGAACTGTGAAGAAAGGTGTAATTAACTCTTCTGCAGCTTCTCATGAACATAGGCGAAACATTCTGCCTTTTAAGTAGCAGCAATTGGTCAGTGCAACAATGTATTCAAAGGAGCTGAAAAGCAGCAGATCATCCAGTCCACTCTTTCTTGAGCATATGTAGAAACCAGTTGTGAAATGAGACTCTTGAGATTCATTTCTTCTGTAAACCTAAAGGCTTTCTAACTTCCTATTTGTTCTGCATCATGCTGAAGCTAATAACCCCTCATTGTCTCTGCTCACTTCTGTCTGCATCCAGAACAGTCAATGCCATCTGCTGCATGTGTTGTTATGTTCTTAGGTAATTTTTGCCCAAACTTCAAATCAGAGGTGGAAACTTCTTGCATATTAGGTATTGCTAAGCAAAAAAAAGTTGAAATCTCTTTTTTTTAATGTCTTCTGATTGACATTTCTGCCCACTTTTGCTTTCTGAGAGGTTCTTCCACAAAAAGTATGCAACCCTTAGTGTAAGGGTTTAGAACTCATTAAACTGCAGTCTGATGCAAAACAGAATGAGTTTACATTGAATAAGTCATATTTCAAGCATCTGTACTAGGTTTGTACTGATAATTAACCACTGCTTTTAATTCTACTCCTTGCATGTGTACCAAAATACAAAAGCAGATTTTGCATATTATGTGATTATTCTGGCATGGTTTATATTATGAGAAATATATACCAGATCACTTCAGTATCTTCACATATTTGAAGATGTCATTAAAAAAGGGGAAGATCTTGTTTCTGACTCAGGTATTTGCCTTTACTTATGGCATAACTGATAATTCTTGTTTTGGCCTGGATGACTTCATTAATCTTTCTTTTTTAGGTAACTGATTCCTTACTGGTACAGACACCAGCAGTGGTTCCTGGTCCATGCCAGCCTCCAAGGCTACAGGGTAGACCAAGAGCAAGAGAAATTCAGCTGCGTTGGGGTAATTGTATTACAAGTGTTAGGGACTGTAAGGGATCCAAATGTGCTACATGTTAAAATTAAATAAGCTTTACTTTCTTTCTTGTTTTTAGGACCACCTCAGGTAGATGGTGGTTCACCCATTACCTGTTACGGTCTGGAAATGCTTGTGGCAGAAAGCGATGAACACAGAGAGGTTTACCAGGGCTCTGATGTTGAATGCACTGTGGGCAGCCTTCTTCCAGGGAGGATGTACAGCTTCAGACTGAGAGCAGCTAACAAGGCTGGGGTAAGGAGGCAGTCTGAAATGAAATTCGTTCCAGAGACTGCAATTACTATTAAGGATTTTTTTATTTCAAATGAAGCATTTAACAGTAATTTTAAAATTAGGATTTCCTAATGTAGAGTCATTTGAGTCGCATAGCTTATTGTTGTGTGGGAACAGACAGTTAAACATCAGTTTATAATGAAGTGGATTTTTAGATGAAGGGAAGAGAAAATAGCTAATTATGTCTTTTATCTGAACAGTAATATTAGGAAATCATTAGGAAATGCTAAGTACTTTATTAAAGCACTGTTGCAACTTCACTATTCTCATGTGAAGTAAGGTAGCAAATTATTTTCTGTATACAGCTTTGTAAATTGATTGACCTTTATTTTTACAGCTGTTGGTGTTCAGAACATAATAATTTGTGTTTCCTGACTCTCCATTTTTACATTTAGTTTAACTTCTGAGTACATGTTCTATCAGATACAAGACTATTTTCCCTTTTTGGAGTATTAAATGTGTTGAAATCAATTGTTGCTGCAGAACAAGCTTTTTAGTTATGTACCCAAAGTCCTGATTTGGTCAGTAATGTACATTTCATTGAAAACTGTCAGGGTGCGTTGACACTGTTTGTGGAGAGGTCTGCAGCTTAAGGCTTTAAAGTACTATCCTAACTTTTATCTTCCCTCCACCCTGCAAAGAATGGTTCATAGCTCAGCAGTTTTTGAATCCTTTATTTCTTTTTACATAGGTATAAATAGGCAGTACCAATTGGTTTATGTTCCAGTGCAGTCATCATGTAACTTCAGAATAAGGCTTTGGATAGTACTTCCCTAGTTTTCCCAAGAGTTTGAAGTGTCAGATTTATTCACGTTGCATTTGCTGGAGTGAAGAAAAATTTATAGCTGTTCTGGAGAGTAGTCAAATACTGAAATAAATCCTGAATCCACCATCCCCAGAAATTTATTTTATAAGGAAGTAATACAAAGTTTCAGGTTGCTGTTACATGTCCCTACTATGGTAAACTGTTTTTTAAAAAGTAGTAATTCCATTTTTACAATGTAGTTGTATCAACTCCCTTTTTAATAGTTTGGACCTTACTCAGAAAAATGTGAAATAACTACAGCACCTGGACCCCCAGATCAGTGCAAGCCCCCTCAAGTGGCGTGCAGATCTGCTGCCTGTGCTCAGGTGTCGTGGGAGGTAAGAATGTCATGGTAACACCTGTCTTAACATAATGGTCTTCTGCATTTTTGAGTTCAGCTTGAAAAGTCTAACTTTATTTGTAAGCAAACTTACCTGATTATCCAATAGGTAAAACCTTAGTCATTCATCATGCAGCAGTAAGTTGGCAGGCTGCAGGTACGGGATCTTACTGTGTTCTTTTGTTTAAAAGTTTTGCCACAGCTGCTGCTCTGCATTTCTGAGTGATGCAGTCTCATCTTAAAATTTTTCTTTAACGTAGTTATAGTTCCTCAGAGACAATGTATCTACATAGTACAATAGATTATTGTGCGTTTCTTGGTTCTAAAATCTGATTTAATTTCATATAATTACATCAGTAATAATGTAGCAAAAGCCTCACGGACTTCCCATAAACCCATAGTATTTAGATATCTGATTGTAAAAAATGCAATAGATAAAAATTAAGCTTGTAAAAAGAAAGATCCTATCTGGGAACACTCTTTAAACACAGCTTTTTAGTGGCTTGGAGGTGGAGTGAAGTCTGTTAGTTACAGAACTGTACAGAAAAAAAATTAAACTGTTTTACCTGGAAAGTAGTGTTCATGCTTCCGACTGGAGGAATGTCAGAGGAGCACTCCTTAAATATCTACAAGGCAAAGCCTTTTTAAAAAAATACCATAAAACATTCAAGTAGAGTTAATTTGAGTGCTGTTAGATGTCTGTTTTACAGCCACACAGTAATTAAGGCACAAGTAGACCTCTAGATGTCATTTAGTTCAACCTTCTATTCAAATAGGTAGTTTCTCAGGGCCTTTCCCAGTAAAATTTTATTTATCTCCAGGAATGAAGATGTTTCAGCCAAGTAAAACTGTCATTTTATAGGATTTTTTTTGTTTATGTCTAGTCAAAATACCCTTTAATGCAAGTCATTACTCTTGTCTTGGCACTGTGCCATCTTCAAGAAAAATTTTTGCATAATGTTTGTACCCTCCCAGTAAGTAATTTAAGGCAGCAGCAAGATCTTCCCTTAGCTGGATCACCTTTCTGTCAAGTAAACTTTACGTTTTTGTTGTGTGTTGCACTCCTGCATCGTGACCCTTCACTGGACCTACTCCATTACATCAATATCTATCTCCTTTTGGGGATCCCAAGACAGGACATGGTACTGGAGGTGCAGCCTCACAAGTGCTGAGTAGAGGGGAATCATTATTCCTTTTACCCTCCATGCTGCTCATTTGCTAGTACAACCAATATGTAGTTCACCTTCATCAGACACACACTGCTGATTCTTATTCAACTTTCTCACCAGGACACACAGGGGGTTTTTGGTAAAGGTTGCTCCTTAGCCTGTACTTTTTTGAATCAGTCCAGGACTTTGTGTTTGCAGTTGTCTTAGTTGAACTTCCTGAAGTTTGTATCAGATTCTGCCTGTTATTTGTATTGTACTAAATTAAAAATCAGCAAAGAAATGGGAGGGTAAGGCTCCTCTGGAACAAAAACAAAATATAGATGTGGTGAGTTTGGTTGATTTTTTTTCTCTTATGTCAGTATATTTAACTTCTAATTATTGATAACCATTTTAAAGGTACCAGTAAGTAATGGAGCTGATGTCACGGAGTATCGACTGGAGTGGGGCGGTGTGGAAGGATGCATGCAGATCTCCTATTGTGGGCCTGGGCTCAGCTGTGAAGTGAAAGGGCTTTTGCCTGCCACTATATACTACTGCAGGGTTCAGGTAAAGATGTAAAACTATTGTTAGTGAAATCTGGAAACAGGAATTGACTCTGCCATAAAAACATGGTCTGCTTTGGATTTGCAGGCAGTGAATGTTGCAGGTGCAGGCCCTTTCAGTGAAGTAGTGGCATGTATGACTCCAGCCTCTGTACCTGCAGTTGTGACCTGTCTTCGTGGACTGAGTGAAGATGAAGTTGAAAGTCCACACTATTCTCCTTCCACATGCCTTGCTATAAGCTGGGAAGAACCTTGTGACCATGGATCTGAAATCCTTGGCTACAGCATAGACTTTGGAGATAAGCAGCCAATAACTGTTGGGAAGGATCTGACCTATTTTATAGATGGCTTACAGCCAGATACTACCTACAGGTATGTGATGCACAGCTACTTGACAGCCTACTGTTACCTCCACAAAAGCAGACGCTTTGTTTGCTTGTATTTTTTTATTGTCTTCATTATTACTCTCGGAGACACATTAGTGCACAGCCACGGAGCAAAAAGAAGTTTTGTAATGATGATCATAATAAATAGATGTGCTGTTTTTATTTTCTTCCAAAAATAATTTGTTAGTTTATTGCAGTATTGTTGTATCTGTCTGGTTAATGTGCCAATTTATCTGAATTCACATCGCATATTCAGATTCATAACTGGTTTTAGACTGGTTGCTTCTCTGTTTGAAAAGGTAAAATCCATCCAAGGAAGGACTATGTCCAGTCTGATCTAATGACAGCTCATTGCAACTTGCAATGCCTTCTCTGCAGAAAAAGTGGAAGTCGGCATGAACAGTATCAGTTTGAAAACTCAGCCAGCTACGCATCTCTTTTGAAGAATATTAGTTGCTGAAATCATCCCTTATATTCGGTCCAAGGGTTACTGAAAATATAAATGCAGAAATCAGTAGTTTTGCCTGAAGGCACTACATCCCTGCTACAAAAACATGTCCTCAGTGTTAAAGGAGAATAGCAGTCCCACTGAAGTCAGATTTTTAACCCACTCTGATTTCAGTATAATTAGGATATCATGTGGCTATGCAGTTTTCTGAATCTTTAATTACTGTTTTATGGCTTTATGTCAGAATACTGTTTCCGACACAGTGTTTCTGTGTGCTTTATAATTATTTAACAGTAATGCCAGCAATCTGAAGAGCTGTTGCTGTCTGTGTCAGTAGACTGAAAAAAAGAGTCATTTCCATTGCAGAGATCGGTCAATACTTCTACCCACATAAGGTTTTTTTATAGAATACACTGTCAACTCCTTGTGCAAATAAAAAAATTGCATGTATTAACCTTAGTTCTGGGCTGTAATAATTTAGTGTAATGTTAAAAATTACTGTAGTGAAGGAGAAATATTTATTCTTTAGCCTGCATACACATTTGTGTTTCCACATTTTGCAGTTGTGTGGTTGACTGTTTCAGAATTTAATTACTGTGATTACATTTTTCCAGTTACCTAGATACTATTTTGGACAAGCAAATATTAAGTCTGCAAAATTAAATTAGACACTCTTTGCTCCCTGTGGCTACCTGTAAAATATGTAAAGAGCCTCTGTTTTCTGCTTTTTCCTTTTCAGAAATAAATTTCTTGGCTAAGTCTTTTAATTCTTACTTACAAATCTAATGCCAGCATTGTCTTCCTTGGAGTATCAAAGAAGAAAAAAACAAAACCCTACCTTACCCCTGAGTATCAAGTTCTACAACTTCCTCAGCTTTGTGGCCTTTAGCAACTTCTGGTTTCCCCTTCTCACTTTCCAGTCAGACCCAAGAGGGCTTGTGTTTTCAAGTGCCCAGATATGTGTTACTGGTGAAAACAGCAAGAGAGGTGGCTGGGCACCATTGCTTTATTTTCACATGAATAGGATCTGTTCAAAAAAGTCCATAAAAATGTCTGCTAGTCATCCTTGAACTCACCTGATAAAACAGTCGCAAATGTGGCTTCCCCACAAGGTGGGGTTTTTACCTTCCCTCATCACTCCAATATGGCTATGAAAAATTTTGGTTCAAGGCCTGCACAATCAGAAAGATGGACCACTCTTGAAATAACTCACAGAGCTTTTGCATCTTTTCACTAATGTGAATTTATTTTGAATATTTTTATTTCTAGTCAAGCCAGTTCCTTAAAATGTAAGGAAAGTGATGCATCTGCATATTCTTGACAGTCTATCAAAGCATAATATTGATAAAAGTCTTCATTGTAGATAGTACCATTATCCTCTATTTAATGAGAATGGTGAATATGACCAGTTATTTTTAGAATCTAATTTCAAGTTAATTTATTCTCTCTTTTTCCAAATGCTAGGGTACGAATTCAAGCCCTAAATAGTCTTGGAGCGGGTCCTTTCAGCCACACCATAAAACTGAAAACAAAGCCTCTCCCCCCGGATCCACCTCGTCTGGAATGTGCTGCATACAGTTCTCAGACTCTAAAGCTGAAGTGGGGAGAGGGAACTGCAAAAGCATTAACTGACTCCATCCAGTACCACCTTCAAATGGAGGATAAGAATGGAAGGTTGGTTTTGGCATTGCTTTAATCTGCCCAGTCTCGCTGTGGTCTGATGCTTGGGAGATGGCAGCAAAGGGCAAAATTCTATATGCTTTGATGAATTTACAGCAGACGTAGGAGGTTGTCTCATCTGGCAAGGCAAGAAGGGCTCTAGTGTTCCGTGCTGAGACGTACAAGATAAAAAACATCTTTTTTTTTACTTACAGTTCAACATGAAGAGTTTAATACAGTCTTTTGTATCAGCACTCTTTTCTCTCTCACTTTTGGTTAAATACTTTGTCAAAGTAACAAGTCCAATCAGTGTTGTGAATTTTATATACTTAGTATTGGAAGGGATGAATGCTTTACTCTCTGTTGCCTTATATGCAGTTATTTTAGTGGAAATTAATACAAATTATTATTTTGAGGGATTCCTTGTCTCATGTTAAATAGAATGTCAGCTGAGGTGATACAGCAAGAACCCTTGCCTAAATGGTAAGATAAGCAGCACTACTACAAAGTGTTCTGTGTCTGATGAGAAGCTTTAGCTTGACAAAAAGATAAAAGAGATCCACTATGTGAAATTGCTGTGTTGTAAGGAGAAAAATAAATCAGACTCTCTAACTGGAAGGAAATTCATTGCCATTACCAAAGACTAGGTCATGTGCAGGTACCATCTGTTTTAATTTTAATAGAGAAGAAAAAGCCGAAGTAGATGACAACCCCTGCAGGAAGAGAGAAATTTTTGCTGTGTCCTAGGGACACCAAAACTGAAAATCAAACAAGAGTTGCCATGATCAGTTTGTGCAAGAATTGCCACATGAAGGACAGTGGCCAGTGTACAAAACTCCCAGAAAAGATTTGGTGTGCACTACCAGAGTGACTCTGCCCTCCTGTGCAGGTCTGTGTGAGCCCATCTCCAACAATGAGGTGCAAGGGCAATTGGATCCATGGCACTTTTTTTAGGTGTAGTAAGGGAGAGTTGCAAAGGGGCAAAAAGCTAAAATCTAGTTTCCTAATTTTGAAAAGCTAAAGATGTTGGAGGAGTTGATGGCCAATGAAAAAAAATTCAGCTCATTGAGAGACACAACTGCTGTCTTTTCCTATTGTTTCAAATGCAAAATAGTTTCTTAAAATGCTTAGGAACATTTTTGGTAAGAGAGAATCTGTAGTGCTCTTTCTGCAAGAGATTTTTTATTTCAAAGACATGAGAAATAAAAACTTACCCCTGGAAAATTAGTTTATTGTTTTAGAGCAGTCAGAACACTGTTTAACTCTGAAATAAGTGTTTCTGGGCTTTCCATTAGATTCTGGGAAATTACAGGAACAGATTTCAAGACAATGCTTTAGCTGCTTTGGAAGTCCTTTCCTGTGTTCAAAATAAGCTACTCGTTCCATTTTCAGGTTTGTATCCTTATACAGAGGACCATGTCATACATACAAAGTTCAAAGACTCAGTGAGTCAACATCATACAAATTTTGTATTCAGGCATGTAATGAAGCTGGTGAAGGTCCCCTTTCTCAAGAATATATTTTCACTACTCCCAAATCTGTTCCAGCTGCCTTGAAAGGTAAGGGTGCTTCTTTTTTCATTTGTGGGGGGGTGGGAGGATGGCAGGTTGATTTTGGTATTAATTTGTATTTGGGATATTGAGAATACTAAGCCCTTTTCAACTGCAGGTAGGGATAGTGGAAGAAGGTTCTTTTCATATAATTGCCTAAAATATTCGCTCCAAAAAATGAAAGACTTGAGATTTATACATTCTTTGACATAAGAAGTTTGTACTTGGAATCCCCTGCTTACCAGGAGAGTGGCAAGTTAAGGTGAAAACACTTTCTAGCATGTTTAGAATAATTTTAAGCATTGTTTGAGGGGTTTTTTGTATATTATCCACTCTTACAGTCGCTAAATTTTATTTGCTGTCTCTTGGATGATACATAAACTAGGAAGAGAGGCCTGTATGAATTGTTACTTGTTGCTCCAGAAAACACTGGAGGAAGAATACATTTGAATCTGAATCTTTTGTTTCTCTGAGACAAAATAGGAGGTAGAATATAGAATTTTAAAGGTCATTAGAATATGACAGTATGTGATGTGGAAAGCAGAGCTAGGTATCACTTTTATGCTTCCTTCCTTCAGCACCAAGGATAGAGAGAATAAACGATCACACTTGTGAAATCACGTGGGAGCTTCTGCAGCCCATGAAGGGTGATCCAGTTATCTACTGTCTTCAGGTCATGGTGGGGAAAGACTCAGAATTCAAACAGGTATGATGTTTTTAAGTTATTGTAGTTTTCTTCGATTACTGTTTGTGTTAACTAGTTTAGTAAAATTAGTTGAGATTAGATTTAGTAAAGCTTATTGTGTTCCAGTATAGTTTTACTCACCATGTGTAGTGGTTTTGTACAGGGGGCACTTTCGAAAGTGGTGCAGAAGAAGCTCTTAGCAGTTTCTTCTGTGTCTAACAAAAACAACTAATTAGTGTTAAGAATTAACACTTTGTTACACTATTAAGAAAGTTCATATGATTCTGTGAACACTCATATTAAAAACGAAAAAATTTCAAGAAAAAATCTTTTAGTTTCTAGCTACAAAAGAAGTAACAGAGTAGAAGGTCGGGCCGGCTGGCCCTGCCGCAGGGCCGGGCTTCTCCTTTCTTTATCGGTTCCCGGGCAGGGGGAGGGGGCTGCGCAGAGAGACGGACCAAGCCGCTGCGATTGCTAGCATCTTAGCCCCTCCCCGCCGCCAGCCCGGGCCCAGCCCGCGCAGTCTAGTGGAGCCTAGCTTAGTCTAGCTCTGGCCCTAGCTATGTAAGTACTGAGCAAGAAAAAAATCCATCAGCCTCAGCTGTGTTCTCGTTCTGTCTAAGCGGCCGAGATTCCAGCCCTTCTCCCTAGCGGCAGATCCTGACTCCGCCGCAGCTCCCAGAGCCCGCTGGAGCCAAGTGATCATCTGCAGGCTCTGAGCGAAATTTTAACCTTTTCAGTGCTTCGATTTCCTCTCAAAAAAAAGAAAAGACTAAAAATACTAGGATGTAAAGAGACAACATGAAATACTGAGTCAGTGATGAAGAAGCTGAATTTTAGAAGAAAAAGATGAAAAAATGCCTTGATCTTAAAGCTAAAATTTTCTTATGAGGCTATAAAGAAAGACTTTCTTTTCCTTGTAACATATGAAAGAACTATAAAGAAGTAGCTCTTTACTTAGCAAAAACTACTGTATAATTCTAGAAGAACTTTGAATAAACAAAAAAAGAGAATGAAAGAAAGAGTAATAAAAATTCTGTGCTCTCAGAGAAGAAAAAAATGACTTCTGCTCCTAGTGATAAAAATAATCTTAAAAAATAAATGCAAAAAAACTTTGCTTTAAAATAGTTCACCTTTAAACTGATACCCTATAATTTAACATAGCCCATAACACACAGCTGTAAAAAGGCTGTGTGAAAATAAGAACTTCACAATTACAAGTTTCACTGAGCAGCTGCTATTCATACGAGTTAAAAATCAAAAAAATTGTTTTCTTGTGAAAAAGTCTCCATAACATTTGCAAAAAAGGCTTCTCTCCCCAAGTAAACTAATGAAAGACTATTCGAAAGTAATAAACTGACTGAAACATTGTTTTGTTTCTGTACATTGTCAATGAAAAAAAAGTTGTAAAAAAAAAGTTCTGAAGAGTTTAATTTTTCTCATTTTTCTTTCTTTTAGCTACTGTCAATAAACCTCTCTCTATACCCTTTTAAAGTTTTGAGCCTGTTTTGCCTTCCTCCTAATCCCATCTCACAGCAAGAAATAAGTAAATACACCCGAATAAATGCACCTGTAATTAATCAGCACTGAAACCACTACACTATTTAATGTATTAGCAAAAAAATTTCAAATTAGCAAAGCTAAACCACTACACCGTGTTAACTTTTTGTTACTAAATAAGGTAGTATCTCCTAAACCCATCTCCTTCATCTCAGAAGGAGATTCTGCACTAAATTACAGCCTCTCTGGGTTACACTGATGTTCACTAAATACAGCTTGACACATCAAGTGGTGAGTAAGTCATCCATTAATGGAACAACTGACAAAAAGAAACCTTTTACCTAATGGTACAGAACTGAGACTGGGGAGAAAAGGGGCAAAGGATTCTCTTTGCACTAAGAGCAAAGAAGCAGTTTGAAATGCCAAGGTACAAATTATCCTGCATTCAGTGCTAATTTTGCTTCTCAGTTTATTTTTTTTTGCTTCACAGTTTATAAACTGCCTGATTTTTGACATGAAATTAGGCTTGAAAACTGTTTCATACTATTAAGCCAAGGAACTTTCCTTCCAGGACAGAAACAGTTAATTCTAGTGTATTATAATTTGATTATAGTTCAATATTAAATAAGTTTCTCCTGATCTTTGATAGATTATAGGCCTTAATATTTTTGTAACTTTTAGTGTAGCACTGTTTTTGTTATGGCCATGTACTAAATTTTTCAGTAAAAGATGAACCATAAACTGAGATGTCTTGCCATGTGAATACTCTTTTTTGTAACTTCAGCATTGTAGATGCAACATTAGATACATAAGGCATGGTCTGTGTTGCTTTTATTCACAGAGTCAAATCACGCTTTGATTATCAGTGTGTATTGCCAAATGGCCTGGGCAAGAAAATAAAGTTTGCTCTTTGAGTATGGTAATAACGAAGTAGACTGAGGGGTGTGATTGCTTTTGCCTCTGCAGAGCAGTCTAGCCTAGTAAATTAGAATAAAATAAAAAGACTAATTTGCAAAAATTAAAATTGGAACAATCAAGAAGTAAATAGTATTATTAATGGTTTGATGGTGGCAATTTTATTTGACATGGACAAAAAGTGAACTGCCTGGACGTCTGCTCTAAGCTGTTGCCTGCTATTTTACTGCCAAAACTTCTCCCCTCCTCCTTCCTGATCTGTCATCCAAATGGCTCATGTCATTGCTCCCTCCATGCTACAGACAAAATAAGTTGTTAATGTGCTGTTTGAGCTGTATACATCAGTCAAAGATCTTAAAGGAGTTGGGAAGCAACTATATAAATACCCCAGGAAACACACTGGAGGAGAAGGCAACTTCTGGCAAGGCACTGGGGACAAGCAGCTGAGGATGGTAACCCCTGCTAGCCAGCATAGCTGGAGCTGGAGTAGGATGTGTGTCAGTGGCCTGTTTGCTCCCTTCCAAATGCATGATTCAAATTAGCAGAATTTTGAGGAAGCTGCACTTCCGATGGCCTGCCCTGCCTCAGAGAGAAAAGTCTCTAGGTTGTAGATTTGAGTAAAGCTCAGCTTGTCAGAGAACTCTGAGTCTGAGTAGCCTCGGGCACAGCAAGAGCTCTTTGAACAGCAGAATCAGAAGGGATTTCCTGTTTCTTTACATTTCTAGTGTGTGTTTTCAGGATACTCTCTAACAGTGTGGTAACTGTAAGGAAATCTCCTGATGATGTGATATTTCTGTATCGTGCTACCAGTTAAATAAAGCAAATCCAGATATTTGGAGGTGGGAGGGTGAAGGGGTTTAAAGAGAAAAATCAAATTGTGCTGTGCTACTCATCTAATAGCTCTGTACCTATTGAAGTACCTATAACTGCACCATTGTGAGGTTTTGTTGGCTTTTACAGAAACTTTATGTAGTTGCAAATTTAATTAATTTGAGAAACTAGAATCTAGATTTCACTGCATTAGACACTCCATGCTAAAGCATTGTGAACTCATGTTAACCTGCCAACTGAGAGACCTTTGGAGAGCACCCTCATAAGTTATCTCTGCCTTGGGAATATGATGAAATTAAGAATCACAAAGAGGATTCTGTGGCTTTCTTGATACAGTGTTTATTGGGATAAATCGTAATATTTTAAATACAGATAACTACAACAAAGTACATTGGATTGGATTAGACTTAATGAATTGGCTTGATACAGAGTTAACTGCCTAAAATCCCATGATATGATATTGTATATTGCATCACATCGTGAGTGGTCACTGAAACACCTGAACGCTGGGGCTTGTGACAGAGCTTATTTAGTGTGTACTCATCATTCCACACAAACAAGCGTAGTTCTTGTGTTTCACCAAAATAACTGGAGACTTTATCTGGTATTTCAACTGCACGTTTGACCTTTTAGTCCATTTTTCGTTGCATGGGTGAAAACACTGGTGAGTTGTCATCCTATTTAGTTACCTTAACCATAAACAAAACCATACTAAGATACATCTGTGTATGTAGTACTTTTTTTTACTTGATGTATCCCTTTTTTCCCCCTTATTCCCAGATTTACAAGGGCCCAGACTGGTCGTTCCGATACACAGGCCTCCAGCTGAACTGTGAATACCGATTCCGCGCATGTGCCATTCGCCAGTGCCAAGAGGCCACGGGTCACCAGGACCTGGTGGGCCCCTACAGCGCCCCAGTGCTATTCATCTCTCAGAGGACTGAACCACCGGCAAGCACCAACAAGGACACTGTGCAAACCACAAGGACACAATGGTCACAGAGCGACCAAGTGTGTGCTGCTGTCATCCTTGCACTTTTTGCTATCTTTTCCATTCTGATTGCTGTTATCATTCAGTACTTCGTCATAAAGTGAAGAAAAGAGATCTATTTTATAATGCTGCCCATTACATTTTACTTTCTCATAATCTAAAAGTAATTCTGTTCTCTTGCTTTTACAAAACCAGGCATTTAGCACCGGCATTGGGACTGATGCAAACTTTCTCAGCCACTTTAAAATGCTTAGGTATAGGCTGACACATGTTATTAAAATGCAAGCCACAGAAATATAATCTTTTCTTTATATGCCTTCATGCAGTACAAACTCGATATGGGGCAGGCACACAGTGTTTAACGAAGAGGGTTTGACCAGTAAACGCAAGTGTAAAAGTGATTTCCTGGCCCACACTTCTAAGGGTTGCTAACATAACAGGGAAGAATGTGTAGATCGCATTTAAAACTTAGACTAACAAACTTGTGCTGTACACAATATTAATCTGATGCTGTGAAAGCAATTTAGCGCTGTATTTCTACCTCCTCATTTGTCTTAATTATTTGGGAAGCAGGATTTATGCTGAAAAACAGAAGGGGCTTTTCTCAGGCAGCAAATAATAAACTGGATGGAAGAGTATGCATGAAGGAAGCTTCTTATCTGATAAATGTGGAGTTCTTCACTGCAAGTAGATGTTTTCGAAAGGAGATGGCACAAGTGGTTTATCTTACCCCCAGGATTTGATGTTTACTTACAAAAATGCCTCTTTTACTTCTTCTGAAGGGAGAGTGTGAGAGACCTTGTCAGATTTTTTATTTAAATTGAAAAACACACTTCCAAAGTTGACCTTTGATTGGATGCAGTTTATACAGATGTCTGTGCCCTCTGATTTCGGCTAGTCAATAGAATTTTGAGATAAAATTCATTATTGAATTTTTGCTGTTTCCCCAACATTCACTTGCCATATCCACCAGAAATAAGCACTGCCTTTTTCTGTTTTTGTTTCTATCTTTTTCTCTTTTATTTCCTTCCTTTCTTTATTTTCTTTTTTCTTTTTTTGGGGCACCAAATCAGAAGACGAAGTGTAGTAATTTGCACCAGAAAACTTAAAGCTGCTTTTTTCTTGAGATCCTAATGTTTAATGTAATGTCTCTTTGGATACTGTACCAAATTGTTGATTGCATGTAGTTAATGTTGCATTAGAGCACTTTGCAATTGCATAACTCATCAATGTTTTGTGAGCTTGCATTTGTGAGTTCTTGAATGACCAGACTGAATTTTAACAAGTATCCCATTGAACATCTTGCTAGATGTCAATGATTGCCAGTGACACAAAGCTTGTAGTGAAACTATCTTTAAAAAAAAATCCTTGTCTCATCACACTTATGTTGTTATACACTTTGTAATTAGCTACTTTTAATTTATTTGAGTTACAAAATAGTGGATCATTAATGACTTCTAGTTGTGTTCAGTTTAGCATTTTTAATAGTATTAAACACTTCTGTCAGTCTTAATAATAATAAAAAAAGGAACCTCTGTCTTGTGCTTTGAAGATCTCTGAAGAATTTCTCTTATATTAGAACGGGCATGTATTGTAATTGTTTATACGTCCAATGATCTGTGCTGTAGAATAATGTTGCTGAGTTTTGTTTTTTCTAAAGAAAAAAAAAAGAAGAAATGGCGAAGAACTTGGCCTCCACGTGGCAAGAACGATCTGTCTTTAAAATGTACTGTATGTTTACATTTTATTTCAAATTTGTCATTTGTACGTATAGGCTGATACCTTCCCGCAGGATACCGTGATAACTGATGTTTTCTAGAACCTTCTTAAAAGTGCCATGTTTGGCAGTGCAAATGAGGTTGCGTGTCACAGCCCAGAGATTTCTTACGGTTGAATGTCTAAAACGGTAAGATTTGTTACTGCAGGTAACCTGCAGTGACTTACGTTTTTCATAGTAAAATTCAAATGAGCTCCTATTTTTGATAGTCATTTAATAGTGTATTTGCCATTTGAGCCTCAGTGCATATTACTGCATTGAAGACAGTTTTTAATGTAATCTTAATTTTACCTCATATACTGTACATTCCAAAAATAAATAAATAAAAGAAAAAGAGAAACTCTAAAGTTTTTAAAACGCTATAGATACACTACCAAACATATCACTTTACGGTTGTACAACGTCGGGCTCCATGAAGACGAACCTGTATAGTCTGATAGAAAATACATAAAACGATGTAGCAAAGTACCTTTAAGAGTCTGTGGACAATAAAAGTACCTTCTTTTTCGCTGCTGGTGGTCAGTCCTGTGCGCGCTCCGCCGCCGCCCCTCTCCCCTCCCTCCTCCCCTGCCGCCCTCTGTGNGGGAACGGCAGCGAGGGCGAGCCCGAGTGGCCCTGGCCGTGGCCGCCCTGCGACGAGCGGCTGTGCCTGGCGCTGCCCATGTGGCTGCTCGTTCCTATCACGGCCGTCTGCCTGGGGCTCTTCGTGGTCGGCGTGGCGGGCAATGTCCTCACGGTGCTGGTCATCCGCAGCTACCGCGACATGAAGACCACCACCAACCTCTACCTGGGCAGCATGGCCGTCTCGGACCTGCTCATCCTCATGGGGCTGCCCTTCGACCTCTACCGCCTCTGGCGCTCCCGGCCCTGGATCTTCGGGCAGCTGCTGTGCCGCCTCTCGCATTACCTCAGTGAGGGCTGCACCTAACTGTACCATCCTCCACATCACCGCCCTCACCGTGGAGCGCTACCTCGCCATCTGCTTCCCCCTCAAGGCCAAGGTGGTCGTCACCAAGCGCCGGGTGAAAGCCACCATCGGCGTCCTTTGGGCTTTTGCCTTGCTCTCCGCCAGCCCCTTCTTCTTCCTGGTCGGCGTGGAGCAGCCCGACAACCGCACTGACTTCAGCCGCGAGTGCAAGCCCACCCCGCAGGCGCTGCAGTCCGGCCTGCTGGCCACCATGTTCTGGGTCACCACCTGCTACTTCGTCCTGCCCGTCAGCTGCCTCAGCGTCCTCTACGGCTTCATTGGCCGCGAGCTGTGGCGGAGCAACACCCGCCTGCGGGGCCCCAGCTCGCTCCTCCGGGAGAAGGGGCACCGCCAGACGGTCAGGATCTTGGGTGAGTCCCGCTGCCATCCCCCTCTGGCTATGGCTGGGGCAAGGACCGGGGCTGGGGGGCCATGGCAGGGCTGAAGCACCCGCAGGTCCCGTACAGGATAGGGAATAGCACAGAGGGACATCCCAGCCACGCTGCCGAGCCCACCAGTAATCCAGGGAACTGCCGCGGCAGGGATTTCACTCCCTCCAGCCTGAGGCTTCACCCTCGTGGCATTGCACATCCAGCAGCACGACTGCCTTCCGTAGAAATACCCGTTTCCTGAATTTTACCTGGCAGAACCAAGTACAAGGTAGCCCGCAACTTCAGAAAAACTGTGGTAACATCAGCAGCCTCTTCCAGTTGGCAGCAACAGCTCTGCATAGAAAATTTCTGCTTCTTAGTAGTCATTTGTAGCTCTCCAAGGAGTAAATCCACTGGTTTCTCAAGGAGGCTGAAAAACAGCAACTTAGCCCCTACGACTGTTTGGGGACACATCTCGTAATACCAAAGCACTTCCTACAGATGTAGGATGCTGATCATTTTTAGTTCATTTTCTTCGTCATACAGTCAGTAACCCAGCATCAGACTCTGGAAAGTTAGAGATCTTAGTCTGCTCTGGGGCTTTAAGGTTTGTAAGCAGTGACCAATCTGAAGGGAAAGAAAAAAGAAATCCAACTATTGACCAAGGAACATAAAACAAAATGCCCCAATTATTATTATTTTTGCCTACCTTTAGTGTAGTTTTTACATGTCACATGGGAGACATCTGTTACTGAGAGTATAATCAGCTGTATGGAAATAGCGTAGCACAAAGGAAAGAAACTAATGAGCCTGAGAGAATTTTGCCGACTTACTTGAGGAAGGTACTTACACTGAAGTAGGCACAAGGTTTTCCAACAGAAACACCCATATGCATGATCTCAGAACCCACTGAATGAGACCAGTGCCCCCTTATCTCAAAGATGCAGCAGCACTAGGTGTGTGGTGTTTTTCAGATGTAAACTTTCTTTGGCTGCATCCCTTTTATTTAAGCTCTGAGAAACACGGACGATGCTCTACAAATGATTGTTTGTTTTACTTATGTGCATTTATTAAAAAAAATAATTAAAAGTCTGGATACAGTAATACACTTATGTAATTGTTCCTCTTCTGCTCCTGCTGTGTTGACACAGCTTTGCAAGAGGGTTTGTATTTGTTCTCATTCTGCTAAAATGCAACACAGGACCAGGCGAACAGCTGAAGTGACTCAGGCTAGAGATCCATCCAGGCAAATAGCTGTCTCCAGCAGTAATGGTCTGGGAATGCATGAAAAAGCTTTAGTGGAAAAAGTCAGTGGCTCATCTACACTGTAAAGTCTTTATGTTAGATATCATCCCGTCACAATAGAGTGAATTCTGTGGGGGCTTCGGTGACTGAGGTGCAGCCCGGGTCTTTTTCGGTGATGCAGACAAGTTAAACAACAACTCTGCAGCAAATGGAGCTGCTGTGGAGCTTCCACAAAAACTCCTCATTCTGACTTTTGTTTCCCTTGTCTCATATGTGGCATTACAGACATAGCCAGGGGGGATTTCTGTAGTGCCTGATGTTATTATACAGATGTTACGCCACTGTTGTAGTTCACGTTTTTCTCAGCAAACCTCATCTCACAGTTTAGCTTAAAATTTTACCAGTTACCTTTTACTTCAAAGACTAACAGTCAGACTTGATGCTATTCCCATTTTCATGGTTTTCCAACAATCTAATGCCATTATTTCTGTATATCATCTGTATCAGTTAGAAGAACCTGCAAAATCAGCCACATAATATTTAGTTTATTGGATAGTTGAAAAGTTAACTCACTCCTTAACTGCCGCATATGTTATTTTGTCTTATAGCTGTGGTGGTTCTGGCCTTTGTAATTTGCTGGTTGCCTTTCCACATTGGCAGGATCATATTTATAAACACCCGGGACATGAGGACGATGCTGTTCTCCCAGTACTTTAATATATTCGCCCTGCAGCTTTTCTACCTGAGCGCATCCATCAACCCTGTCCTCTACAACCTCGTGTCGAAGAAGTACAGGGCAGCAGCCTGCAAGCTGCTGCTGCCACGCCGAGCTGCAGAAAGGGCTTTCACAGTAACAAAAGACGCGGGGGGCTACACAGAGACCAGCGCCAGCACGAGGAACGAGTACACCACCAGCTTCTGAGGCTGCACCCTGCACTTCTTCAGGCATTTGTGCCTAAGGAAGGGAACTTCCTTCTCACGGGAGAGTCACAAAAGGATGGACACCTGTTAGGGCACGTGGTATTTCATAACTGTCTGTATTTTGGGATGCCTGCATTTTTGATAACAGAGCAAGCAGGCACCATGAAGTATGGAGAATGATGTGCAACTCATGAAAGATGATAATTCAATAGGAAAAGCTGGAGTAAATTGCCAGTAATACCACGGGTTTACTTTATTACATATTGTTCATTGCACGTGTTCTGTGCCATTTCTAGTATTTTCTAAAAATTGTAGCACCAAGGTCTGCAAAGGAGCACTTCTTGGGAGCTGTAATGGGTAAAACTCCCAGACAACCTTCGCCATTTTAAAACAGTTTTCTTATAAATGAGATTTTACAAAGCACAGTCACACAAGGAGATGGACGCAAAAAAAATCACCCACCAACCTGAACAGCCCTGGAAAAAGAGGCATATGCTTTTAGTACCTGGTCTTGTAATCATGAAGGAGACTTTCCTGGGCAGTTTCACTAATTTCCCTTAGGAAAGCACCTGCACACAGCAGTTAAAGGGCTTAACCCTTTTGGCCTGACCCACAGGATCAAATGAGGTCTTTTATTTATATAAACAACCAGTCCTCTGTTGTAAAACTTGAGATATCCCAGATCACTTCCTTAGGATAGATGAGCAGTGTTTGGTAAATGGTGGCGGTGTGTCTCCACTGCGTCACGTTGTGTATTGCATGTGCAAATAATACACCAAGTTAACCCACCTTGCCACAAACAAGACCCATCACTGAATGTGCTGGACCGTGCTCAGGACTTCATGCTGCATAATGCTGCACTGCAAGTCAAAAACCAACTCACTAGTTCTGCTCCAAAAGATTTTAATTGGAAACTTCAACTGTACTATTTAGGAAGGAGGCTAGTTGTGAGGAAAAGCTAGAAGAAGCTGCATCAGTGTTTTCTCTGGAGGATCATTGCCTCTGTGCTTTTTACTTGTTACTTTATTGGCTTGAGTGGTGTAAATCTGGACCAAAATCAATGATATGGGACTGCGCTTACAGGAGCATCACTGATGGTATGTCCATGCTTGCCCTTGGTTCTCTGTTAACTTCTCCTCCTTTCAGGCAGTTGTAGAGAGTGGCATTGTCCCCTCTGAGCCTCCTTTTATATAGGCTTAACACCCCCATCTCCCTCAGCCGCTCCTGAGTTGTGCTCCAGAGCCTTCACCATCTCCACTGCCCTTCTCTGGACACACTCCAGCACCTCAGTGTCCTTCTTGTAGTGAGGGGCCCAGAACTGGACACAGGATTTGAGGTGTGACCTCACCAGTGCTGAGTACAGGGGCACAATCCCTGCCCTGCTCCTGCTGGCCACACTGTTGCTGATACAGGCCAGGATGTCATTGGCCTTCTTGGCGACCTGGGCACACTCTGGCTCATGTTCAGCCACTGTCAACCAGCACCCCCAGGTCATTTTCTGCTGGGCTACTTTGCAGCTACTTTTCCCTAAGCCTGTAGCACTGCCTGGGGTTGTGGCCAAAGTGCAGGACCCAGCACTTGGCCTTATTGAGCCTCATACAACTGTCCTCAGCCCATCAATCCAGCCTGTCCAGGCCAATTCAACAGAATTTAACAGCCAGCTCAGAGATCTCAGAGCAGCAGAGTTGAAATCAAGTCTTCAAGTTTTAAAAATGTGACCAGTTCTCCAGGAAAGAGTCTGTAACTCTGAGTCACTGAATAAAATCTAAAAAAATCTAAAGACAGAAAAAATATCTTCTATCTCACTGCATACACATAAAGTTTTCTTTCATACTGGTGGAGAGCAGTTGTCTGCAAGGCTTGGGTTTGGTTGCTTTTGCTGGGGGGTGTCATTAAGATGTTCAGTTATCATAAAAGAACAGCTGTTACTTTTGGCGGGTTCAGACAAGTTATTATGAACAGTAATCTTTGTAAATGTATGTAGACCAAGTTGGGAAAAAAAGCATTATCACATTGGTGTGTGGCCGTGGATCTGCTTCTGCATGCCTGCAGTCTCCTGATAATGGCTTTTCCTTTATCCATTGCTGCTAAATTGCACTGGGAGTGAAATACTTGCTCATCAGAAATTTCCCCAAAAGCAATTGCATAGGTACCAGAAGCACGAGATGAGTGGAGGAAGGATGGTGGGATGCTGTCCTGAACCCCCTTTTCTAGGGTGCACTCCCTGCCCCAGACAGCCCTGGCACTGCTTTGCTCTCTGGCTGTGCTGGGTGTCCAAGGCGAGTCCCTCTCAGCCGGGACTCCAGCTCGCTGCTCCCAAGCTGCTCACGGAGTGGCTGTGTTTCTGCAGGGAGCTCCAGGCTTGGGCTGCTCCTGCCCAGCCTAGACACTGCAGCAGTAGGCTTCTGCTCCCACTGGCGGACTCCATGGAAATGGTCTGGTTTTCTGGGAAAGTCATTTGTATCCCTGTTAAAAGGTATCCCCCTTGCATGCTTAGTAGGATAACACAGCCAGCAAAATCCCACCTGTGAGCTTGCAGTGCCTTGTTGTTCATGCTCTCTCCCCACCAGAACAAAGGCTTAGGAAATAGATGAAGTTTGGGGTGTTTAGAATTAACCAGGCCTGGCACTGCTGTCTCTGGCATTCAGTACTGGATTGTGTAAGCAGGGATGTTGTAAATAAAATAGCAATTCCCAGGAAGTCTGAGACCAGGTGCAGGCAGGCTATCTCTAAGTATTTCAGAAGTAGTTTCCATACCATGAAGGCTATAAAATACAAGAGAAAATGGACTAGAAAGAGAGAAAATGGTGCAGGGGTGTAAAAGAAAAACACAGAGACCAGATGACAAAAGGGGAAGCATGGTGAGATAGTCTCTTTTTTCAAGCACACATGTAGTTATGTTGGAAATCACAGGAAAGAAAATCAGTGATTTGAAAGAGCCCTGAGACTTGCTAGAGTTGTGGTTGTACTGAGGAAGAGTTGAACCCATAGTTAGCCACCTGAAGCTTGAAAGGAACCTCAAGCTGTTCGTTTTTAAACACTTGAACAGGTTTTTCTTAACAGAGAGAAAAGAAACTCTTCCCATGGACCATAGTCAAAAGGCACAGCTTGGTCCCCAGCACTGGGGTGGCATTGGGGTATGCCCACCAGGAAGGAAGGAAGATAAAGAAAATGAGAGAGAGAGAGACAGAGAAAGAAGGAAAGAAAGAAGAAAAGAAACTATAAGGAAAGAGGAAAGGAAAGGAAAGGAAAGGAAAGGAAAGGAAAGGAAAGGAAAGGAAAGGAAAGGAAAGGAAAGGAAAGGAAAGGAAAGGAAAGGAAAGGAAAGGAAAGGAAAGGAAAGGAAAGGAAAGGAAAGGAAAGGAAAGGAAAGGAAAGGAAAGGAAAGGAAAGGAAAGGAAAGGAAAGGAAAGGAAAGGAAAGGAAAGGAAAGGAAAGGAAAGGAAAGGAAAGGAAAGGAAAGGAAAGGAAAGGAAAGGAAAGGAAAGGAAAGGAAAGGAAAGGAAAGGAAAGGAAAGGAAAGGAAAGGAAAGGAAAGGAAAGGAAAGGAAAGGAAAGGAAAGGAAAGGAAAGGAAAGGAAAGGAAAGGAAAGGAAAGGAAAGGAAAGGAAAGGAAAGGAAAGGAAAGGAAAGGAAAGGAAAGGAAAGGAAAGGAAAGGAAAGGAAAGGAAAGGAAAGGAAAGGAAAGGAAAGGAAAGGAAAGGAAAGGAAAGGAAAGGAAAGGAAAGGAAANACGAGCAAGCTGTTTTATAGAGGTTTGGTGCACTTGGGTGAACAAAGACCTCTCAAGTTCAAAGCTGGTCTTGTACTTGCTGGAGTGATGCTGTCTCCAAGGGCCATGTGCAGCTGGCCTGGCAAACAGAGAGGTGCAGGGATACATTTCCTCTCCACAGTCATCCCCTTAAAATTCCATTTGTCATTGTGCTGCATCACTCCCACAGGAAACACAAAGCCTAAGGCCATCTCAGCAATCAAACAAAGGGATTATACAAAGTAAGAGGAAAAACAAATAGGTATAAAATGGCCTAAACTGCTCTGCATTAGCTAAACCAACAAACATGGTCTTGGCCTTGGATCAAGTGAGTCTCATGGGAAGAAGCCCCAGCATCCCTCGAGTGCCACTTCCTGTTTGATTTAGGAGCAGGCTTAACATTGCCAAAACAGGCCAATTCTATGATAAAATTAGTATCCAGAAGTATATTTCACTGCTTTAGAGAACTATTTACAAACTGGTGTACTGTTGCTATGTGCTCCTGGTCACCTGTGATGCTGCTCTTGAGCTTTGGTGGGGATTTCCTGGAACTCAGAAGAAAACTGGGGGAAAAGGTTTGCATTTGGGGAGTTGCGGGGCAGACTCAAAATTTAACCACTTGTGCACTTGGTAACAGTAGATGTTAAAAGATTTTCCCATCAGGCAAAGCCCAGCATTTTCCACAGGCTCAAGTCCAGTTGTTGCATTGTTGTTTACTGCTGAGCAAGGCTTGGTGCTTCTCATGACAAGGCAGATGAGGGCTTGCAACATCTGAGTGAATATCAAGGGACCAAGGATCTCTGGTGCCTGCCCAGATGTCACTGATGGAACCACTGATCACTTAAGTGGAAAAAACACCTGAGCCTCAAAACACTGGGAAGCAAAAGCAATGCTGTCTTGTTCCCAGTGTCCCTACTGTGGGAACCCTCTGGTAACCCGAAATGTTAAGGCTGATGTCATACAGTGCTTCCATTTTTTCCACAAAAATCTCCAAGCATGCCACCAAAGCCTAAGGTTTCCAGAGCATTTAAGAATGCCAGTTTTGAACCAGAAAATGGCTGTGCAGCTTGGGAAGTACCTAACAGAGATGAGGATGGAATCTCCTCCTGCAGCAGTTCTAAGCAGCAACACTGCTTTGTTTTACCTGAGGCTGCGTGCATCCAAGAGTCCATGTCCTCAGTCCCCCATAGCCAGGATCAGAGCTGCCCTACACATCATCTCAGTCTCCTTCCCAGTGGCTGGGGGCTTCCAAGCCCCCTGGAACAGCAGAACTCCAAGGGTATACACCCAGGATGGGGGTGGCATATGCCCTGGCAGAGGACAGAGAGCAGTGGGGCTGACAACTCTGTCCTGCCTCTCTCTTGTCCCATCTTCCCCTCAGATCACCCCATTTGCATGCTGCCCCTTTTCCAAGATGAGTCCCTGCTCCTTCTATCTCCACTTTTGGACTTCGTCTTCCTTCCCCACTGTGGAGCACAGATAATGCTGTCTGCTTCCCCTCCTTTTCCCTTTCCTTCTCCCAGCCAGAACTCACCAGACGGATTCATTTATTTCTCTTTCAGAAGTTGTCTGGGACAAATATCTCTGCCAAGGGGCTCATCCAGGCTGCCAGGGATTGGTGAGGAGCCAAATGTTTCAACCACAGCCTGTCCCTGTCAGCCATGAGCCTGTATGAGCTCACATTAAAGTTGTTTAAAGTTTCAACAGCACCTCTGTGTGAGTTGATTTTTAAAAAAGATTAACCCTTAGGAAGGGCTTAGGAATTTTTTCCCAAGATGTGAAGGCCATGTGAAGCCCTTGCACAGGTTCCATCGCTCCCCACAGCCCCTCATGGACACTGTCCTTAGGGCCCACAGGCAAAAAGGCAGGAGAGGAGAGGAAATTCAGAGTGTTTTCCCTTAACCCCTGCATGCAACCAGGGATGTATCCACAGGGTCAACCTTCAGTGTGGGCTGAAGTCAAGTGTCCTAAACCTGAGACTCCATCAAATACCACTGTCAGCAAAGAGCCCAAATTCAGCACAGTGAACCAGCCTGAGATGCATCATCTGGAAATCACTAAAACCAGTATGAAGTGACAGGAATGCAAGCCAGATGGGAGGGTGCATTCACCTGGAATGGGAAGAACCACTACCAGTGTATTGTTGCAACACGAGGCGCTCAGATCCCTGTGGAGGTTGGTGCAGTTGCTGTATCAGACGTGACAGCTACCCTGGCCAGAGTAAGAGAGAAAAGGCAGCAAAAGGATAAAAGTAACCTTTTTACTCCTCTGGAACTTATTTAACATCATACCATGTGACAAGGAGCAGCATTTCACCACAGCAAAAGCAAGGCAGCTCTGTCAGTGTTCTCAGAAACTCAGCTGTGATGTCACCTCACAGAGCCCGTGACAGTTCTGTAAGACTGTTGTTGTACCAGGGATATCCAAGCACAGCAGGACCCTGCAAGTGGGTTCAATCCCTGTTTGGGCCATTCACTTAAGGGTTAGACTCGACGATCCTTGTGGGTGCCTTNGGACAGTGCCTTTCAACTCAGAATACTCTGTGTAATTCTGCGTAATGTTTCTGCACTCTGAAGCTCTGCAGAGGTTGCAAAGCAATGTCAGGAAACCTTGAAGACAACAAAAATGACCTGCTGTCTGCTATAAATCAAGGATACCAACCACTGCCCAGCTTGCAGCTAAACTGATTATAGAGGGAAGCATATGCCCAACAAATGTGTGGCTCTTGTGCAACAAATTTTCCCCATCTTAATGAGGAAATCAGTTCCCTAATTTGAATATAGGTCTGCTTTTTGTCTGTGCTGTGCAAATACAGCCCAGAGACAAGTTGTGTTTTGAACCTGTGGAAGCACAAGCTCTCCACAACCACAGAAGAAGAGGAATGTGGAGAGAGGCTGTTTCCCCCTCTCCTGCAGCAGCTGAGCACAGCACAGGGAACATTCTCTTATTCCAGGGTTTAATTCTGCCAAGTCAGGCAGCATTCCCAGCACCTTATTTGAGGCTTGTAGGCTTTACCTCTTTACAGACTTCACCAGACTTCAGCAAAGGCTGCTGGACTGACCTGGACAAGCCCTATGTGTGCCAGGGAATCATCTCATCCACTTGCCCATAGCATTCTGCTCCTCCAGAACATGCCTGTGAGCTAAGGCAGCTGAGACAAGGGAAGCTGCTCCCACAGAGTGGCAGGTCAATTTTCTGGCTTCTGGGAAGTTACCACAAAGATGCAGAAGGGACAGACACAGAACAAAGAAATGTTTGCTCCTTTCCATGCTGCCTGTTGTGAAGGGCGATCTCTCCTGCAGAGCCTGGGGATGGGAAAGAAGCAGGGAAAGATGGACATGGCTGAAAATAACCCTGGCTGAGTCAAGCTTGGGAAAGGCAAAGGAAAACACAGAAGAGCAGTAGGAGTTGGTCCCATGGAGCAGAACCCCCCTACCACACAGATGTCATCCACCCAGATCCATTTCTTCCCCATAAACTCTTCCCTCCTTATGTATTTTCCCTTCACTAACTGATTTGGTCTTCAGAGTCCATTTTACAGCTGTTGGTGAGAAACAACAGCTCATCAGGAGCTTGTAACAGCCAGAGTCCTCACTTTTATTTGGTTTCATTCTTCTCAGACACCTCTTGCTTTGTGAAGTGCAGTATGTGTGAGGAGTAATATGCCTCTGTGTGGAAATGTCAAATGTATTACATTTTAGTCTGGGCTCTAGGAATACCAAATTTATTTCTAAATACAGAAACAAAATTGATTTCTTGCCTTCTTGTCACCTAAACATGGGACAAGGCTGTCAAAGGAAACACATGCCAGTAAGAAAAAATTGACAGGTAATTTCTGTTACGTAAAGGGAGAAATATCAAAGTTAGACCATTTGACAGCACACATCACTGCATTACAACTGATGGTTGTCAAAAAAGACAACCTTAGAAGAAACTGCCTCTGTGGGCTTGCAGACTGGAAGAGCAGACAGGGTGCTGGTTTTGTGCTGGGCAGTCTTTGGGACATTTACACAACAGAACCTTTAAAACCAAGCTTTATCACACAAATGACAGGGAGCAAAATCCCACACCTGCGCTCAGGGAAGCTGGACCGTGAATGAGTTTGGGCCACAGACCCACAGGCCAGACTGGTGTGGAGTGACCAGGACCTCACAGTCACGCTGAAGCCAGTGGAGCAAACTCAAAGTGGTCGCTGAGCTACAAAGGATCCTGATAGTGCTTGGTGCCATTTGCGAGGAACCCTGGTGCAGCCAGAGGATGTTCACTCACCACCCCACAAAACACCTCTGCTGTGCCTCAGTGGCTGCTGTTCACCAGAAGGTATAAGCAGGAGAGTGTTTGATTCCAAGTGTCTGTAGGTAACTGCAGAAGCAGTCACTTCCAAGCTGTCTGCACAAACCTGGCCCTGCTTGGAGGAAGGAAGAAAGAGGCATCACTGGCTGCTTTCAGTGACCAGTGAGGAAAAAGCTGCTCATAAAAAGAAGTCTCAGTGGTGCCATGCACCACCAACATGGCAGGACACTGAACTTCCCCTCACAAAGCAGCGACTGGGGCCTACAACTTCTACAGCAGGAGACAGGCAGAGAATTTGCAAAACTAATCTTGCTGTTTTTCAAAACAGTGGAAAGGGCAGCAAGTGATAAAAACAGGGGCTCTTGGAGGGGCTCCTGCTCAGGGCAGGTTTCCCTGCTCAGCATTGCAGCCATTACAAATCACACTCCTGCCACCACACACTCCAAATATTTCCCTTTTCCACTGCGTGTACTTCAGCACATTGCTTTATAAAGCAAGCACATCTCTTCCGAGGCCATTTATACAAGGGGTGTTAAGAGATAAAAAGAGCACCTTGTTATATTTGCATGGTACTAGCAAATATCAGATATTTCCTACATGAACTGATGGGCCTAGCTCTTACAGATGCTTAACAGCTCACAGATAAAACTTTCTAAGAGGAGAGGGTTTGTTTTTAAATCCAGAAGGCAAAACAAAGGTCAAACTAGAACTCCTAGAGATTAATAAAGATCCAACACCCCAAGTATAAGCACTGTAAATTCTTCTTAGTAGTCTTTAAACAGATTAAGTTTCACTGTTTATCATTATACTCCAGCTAGAATTTTGAGGTAAGTGTGAAGTCATCTACCTTAAGAGAGTTGATGGCAGTGTAGGAAACTTGGATCCAGGATCTAAAACCTGCAGTGCACAGACACAGAAAAATACTGCAAAGTAGGTAACTGCAATGCAGGGAATAAGTTGTCTCAGCAAATCAACCCCAAAAGAGATGGTGATGGGGAATGACATTTTCAGTCCACCAATACCATGGAGATGAGGGTGTAAAAATGTACTAACAGTGGTACAAGAAGCACCATACAAGCCCAGTAAAACACCTCTGCAAATTGTGAGCACTGTTGCTATATAAAATGGCTATAAAATTATTGCAAAGGATAAAAGCCTGAAAGTCACCAGCCAAGGTGATCACACAGCATCGTAGCTGTGAATCAGAAGGTACCTGCACAAATGGGAACATACCAGAGGTATGAGAACACAAGGGGTACGACAACTTCCAAAGGTCATTGTGGCAGAGACAGCTTTTGCTTTCTCCCATCTCTCAGATCAAAACACCACACTTCAGCAATGAGAGCCTTCTGGGACACCTCAAATGGGACATCCAAGCAAACAGGTCTCTAAGTAAAGAAAAAAGGGGTGAGGGGAAAGGGGTGTTAAGCAATCAATAATGTGAATGAATTGGGTTTGTAAGACACAGATGCAGGAACAAACTGCAGCTGTTGAGAGAAGCAGTAGGTGTTTCCAGCAGGTCTCTTTCAAGGAGAAAAGGCCCATCCAGAAATTCTTGCCAATCTGTAAATTATAAAAATTGCAGCTCAGAGGGCAACATGCTGTTTAACTGGAAAGGCTGAATTGCCCTGAATTGTATATAAAAGAACAGCAAGACTGAGATGCACTTTTCCTCATTACTACCATCTTCTTCGCCATTGTAATCTTGCCAAAAGAAGCCCACTTAATCCCTGGGCAGGGATGATTTCTGCAGTAGGGTTGGTGCCATTTTCCTTTCAAAAAAATTTAGGGAATGACATGATTTCTCTTGGTTCTGGAGTGAGTGAGTACCCTCTTCATGCTCCACAGAGATGCTGTTGTCTGCTGCCCTCTAGCTTTTACCTGCAGCTTTTGGTGGAAGGCAAACAGAAGCAGCAAATCCTGTAGTCCCAATACAGTCAGTGAGAGCTTTCAAATTCAAGATCATAATTAGATTAAAAGCACTGTAGGATGGGAAATATCTATCTTATCTATCTATCTATATCTATCTATCTATCTATCTATCTATCTATCTATCTATCTATCTATCTATCATCATGCTGCCGCCCCGCCCTTATGAAGACGACTCCAGCACAAAGAGGTGACTGCAAGTTACAGATGCATGTTGCTGTAAATTTGATTTCCACTTACTTCAGGCTCACTGACCCTCAAACAGCCCAACTCCATGCCCAGCTCTGAATGGAAACCCTAGAGCACACAAGTCAAATATGGTCTGAATCAGCAAGCTACTTGTGAAAGAAGAAGTTTCTCTAACACGGGGAAAAAAAAAAAAAAAAAAACACTTCAAGATGTAACAGAGCAGAGAGACTTCTTGCAAGTCTTGGTTTGGTTTTGGGATACTGGGAGAAAAACATACTGAAAGGTGTTACCCTTTTGCTTGATGCAGTCTATTTTAACACAGAATTCGGCAATGGTCTGCTCACATTTGAGAGACTGGTTAAATGAAAATGCACAAATCTTTTTTGTAGTCTTTCATAAAGAGGATGTCTAGAAGGGAATTTTTCCAAACAGAAGAAAAATTCATCTGAGATAGTCATGCAATGCATGCACAGCAAATAAATTAATTTTAGGCCATACAGGAAACAAAAGGATTCTTAGAAAAAAACTTTATGACCTAATTCATGCTCTTATCCAGTTTTTAGGCTTCAATTGACTTGATTTGAGACGCAAAAAATTCTGTATTGCTTTAGGTTACATCCTCAGAAATTATTTTACTAATTTTTAATCCTTCTAGTCCTTAGTCTTTTAAGTCTAGATGGTCTAGGACTTCTGAAACTCTTGAAGATGGGATTTTTTTGTCACTGATTCTGAATAATTATTTGGGGTTTTGTACATGACGGCAGTTTATGGATATACCTCCAGAAATGTATCCACAGAGAAGCTTTTACCTACCCTGATATTTAGAAAAAATGGCAGGGACATTAAACACTCCACCCCAGAGGCTCTGATCAAAAAGCCCAGGGGTCACAAGCAGATGCCTTGGTTTATACAGACCATGATGCCCAGCAGAGCTTATTAATGAAGGCTGGTCCCTCTAGACACCTCTGGTGAAAGCTGAATAATCTGTCAGAGCGCTACCCCCAAATCCCTCATAACACCACAAAGTAAAGCACAGTAGCAGAGGCTCTGGCCTTCACTCCACCTGCACCATTTGCAGCTGAGCCACCTGTCGCAGAAAATAACTTTCTGGGATCCTATTCAAGCAAGAGTTGGACTTGATGATCCTGGTGGATCCCTTCCAACTCAGAATATTCTGAAAGCATTTTTCTGTGATTCTATTAGAGAGTGTCCAAAGGAGGGCAATGAGGATGGTGAAGGGCCTTGAGGGGAAGCCGCATGAGGAGCGGCTGAGGCGCCTTGGTCTGTTCAGCCTGCAGAGGACTGAGGGGAGCCCTCACTGCAGTTACAGTTTCCTTGTGAGGGGAAGAGGAGGGGCAGGCACCGATTTCTTCTCTGTGGTGACAGTGACAGGACCCGAGGGAATGCCCTGAAGCCGTGTCAGGAGAGGTTTAGGTTGGATATCAGGAAAAGGTTCTCCACCCAGAGGGTGGTTGCGCACTGGGGCCTGACAGAGCTCAAGAAGCGTTTGGACAGTGCTCTTAGGCGCATGGTGTGACTCCTGGGGGTGGTCCTGAGCAGAGCCAGAACTTGACTGGCTGATCCTTGTGCGCCGCTTCCAGCGCAGCTCGCCCGTGACCCCGTGTCCCCGTTAACTTCCCGCTACGGAGCGCGGCTCCCGCCGGCAGACACCGCCCCGCCGAGCCCCGCCCCCCGCGCCGTTCGCGCTTCCCATTGGCCGAGGCTCCCGTCCGTCAGCGGCCGTTGCCGTGCGACCGGCCCCGCCCCGGCGAGGGGCGGCCATGGGGGCGGGGCCG
>VZSE01008348.1:350028-504974 GCA_013398275.1 Promerops cafer
TATATATATGCGTATATGTAAGTGTGTGTGTATATAAAGTATCTATACATTTATATGTACCTACACTTAAATATATAAATATATATATAAAATATATCTAGCATATCTCTAGTATATAAATATATAGATACTTTATATATATATGCACACTTGATGCTATATATAGTGTGTGTATGTACATAGATGCTATATATACAGTGTGTGCATATATACATAAGGTATATATATACTTCTTTGTATAGTATCTTTAAGCATATATCTAGAAATCAAATTAAAAAGTAATAAAAAAGTATATATATGTCTCATCCGTCCTCCCTCACCCCTGCTTGACAGTGCCCTTCTCCATGATGGCCGTTTGATAACATAAGCTTGTATTTTGCTCCCCCCTTCCACCCCCTTACTGCAATTTCTTTCTCCAGCCCCACACCAGGTATATTTAATGTGCATAGAATGCAAGGTGGAGGACAACACTCGCCTTCTGAGGGGTGTTCTTACTAACACCACAGCAGGCCCATGGTATGGCTTTGGTAGAGAGCAACTTTCTCACAGGGCTGGGGGTGCCCAGGAGAAACAGGTGCTGATAGATTCCACAGATCCCACTGCTGTGGTCCCAAGGGAGTGGTGTGTGCATATAGATGTGATGTATATATGGTTCTCAGACTGAGCACCATCTCAGGGCAGCCAGCTCTCCTGGGTGAGTATATGAGTTTTGTTTCATCCTGGTTTTATGGAAATCCTGCTTCCAAGCGAGCAAAATTGATTAAGTCTGAAAATGGGTCTTAGCTTCCTTTTCCTAGGCAGCAGAGTGATGTCACTGGTGGCTTCCTCCTTAGTGTCAAGCACTTGTTAGAAACCTTCCAGACTTTGGGCTAGGAGCTCCTGCATTACAGCCAGGACATAATCCTGGATCTGAGCCATGTCCGGGTAGGCTGTGCCCTGCTCCTGTTTGCTTCCAGGTGCAGCTGGGTTTTTGGCACCAGCCTCCACAGCACACTTTCCCTAGAGCATGCCTCGCCTCACTGAAGCAAGATCCATAACCGGGAGGAATAAAATCATACCTTTGTGTGAAGTGGGCCCGATGCACCTGGAAAGAGCACTCCTTTTATGTGTGGCTTTGCTCTCAGTAGCAGAGAGCCTGATTCCTTTACTTCCTCAGTCTTTTGTAGTTGCTTTTAATTTTGTAAGACATCTTTTGCCTTTTTTTCCAGTCCACTTTAATCAGCCTTCTTTTCACCCTGTTGAACTTTAGGGAGTGTTTAACTACCTAAGTGAACAAAGATGCAAACACACAGATATGATAACTGTAACTAAAGGTCTTTCCTTCTTCATAATATTTTCCTGATTCTCATTATAAATTCATGTCAGGATGTTCTTCAGTTTGTTTCCCATGTGTTTGATAGGTCACATTTGGGTTAGGTGCTAGAAAACAAAGAGTAATTAAAACTTTTTTGTGGTGCATGCAGTTTTAAGTCTACTCTGTGTGCCAAATTGTAGTTCATTTTAGAAAACACAAAGAGGTGTGTGTGCATTGGTATAAACTGCACTGTTTGTTTTAACTTGACACTTGGGAACTGTGCATATGTGTGCTATGACAGGAGTAAACAGGGGCTATAATGAGAATGAACTCAAATGCCCATTTAACAAAACAGATTCTGCATCTTTAGATGTGGCTTGTAGACTTACTTTTACCGTTTGCTTTTAGTACAAGTGACAACAAATCTTGCTGTGTGTGCCTTGCCATGTACATCTCTAGCACACATATCTGACTGTGCTAACCAAGTGCCCCTTGCAGTGCTTGTGCCAAGTGGGGTAGCAGGGCTGGGCAGCCTAAGGAACAGTGGACAATGTGGCATCAGATAGTGCTGCTATATTTTCTTTCCCAAACCACACTTACGTGTGAAAAAAGCTGCTAAAATACCATGTGAAAATGGTGTTTGAGTCAGGGATTGCATATGTTTATCTGTTGTCCTAATTGTTTGGGTTCACAGACGTGCCATTAAACTAACACTCTCCCCCAGCCAGGTAATCTTAGTATCTGATTATATCTCTTCCAAGCTGCTGCAACTACTTAAAGAATGTTTTTCTCTATTCTGTTCCATTCTTGCCACTGCCATTTCCTCCTTTGCAAAAACTGTAACATTTGTGGGAAAAGATAGGAACAGAAATAATACTATTGTCAGACAGCACATGTGAGACCTGCAGAGGAATATGTGTTCTTTACAGCTCTCTGTAAGCACCCCTGAAATAGGGACTGGAGATATTTCAAAGACTTAATTAACTTCTTGCCAAGTGTGAGGCAAGATAGCTTTACATCTGGAACACTGCAGGCTTTACCAAGCAGCACAGTACTTCCTCCTTTTTCCTTTGTGGGGCACTCAGTAATGCCGAATTGTGCTGGCCCTCACAGGACAACTTCCAGATTTTGAATAGAAGCACAGCACAAGGTGGTGCTCCAAGAAGAGATTTTTGCATTTGGATATTTTGGCAGAACTGATGGCCTGAGCAAAACTTTTAAATTTTTGTAAAAACCTAGCCAAAATCTTAGCAGACTGTAAAAATCCAGAAGTAGGATCTCCAGAACTGATGTAACTGGAAGGTTTCACAGTGGCTCATCCAGTCTTGCTGTGGGCATCAGTGTAAGATCATGATGTGTGTGCCTGAATATTTTTGCCCTCTTCTGTGGTGAGCCTGAAGCTGAATTAGAAGCTGTCTCAGATTTCTGTAAGCATCTGTGAATCATTTGAGCACATTAAGTTGTGTGGGATCTAATGATCTGATATGTGATTTCTGCTCTACACCCCTGAGTCAGAGTAACTTAATGAATTTCAGTGAAAGTTTCACCAGTTCATCTTGTTGCACTAATCTGATCTCTGCATCTAGATGTGAGCATCCTGAGTTGGCAATGACTGCCCTGAAAAGGATAGTGTGGATGTAGCTGCTGAAAGAGCAGAACCAGCTTCTGTAGCAGCTGTGGTGTAGAAGACTTGAAAAATAATGTTCAGCAATATGGAGTTTCTTTATAAATATTCTCTAATAAATATTTCTTTTTTTTTCTTCAAAACAGGTCAAATGCCAAGGCTTTCTAAGGTCAATCTTTTTACTTTATTAAGTCTCTGGATGGAGCTCTTTCCCTCTGCTCAGCAGCAGAAAAAATCCCAGGTAAAATGTCTGTGCTTACTGTTAATTGGTCTTTCTGAAGATCTCCTTCAGTGAATTTAACCCAACAGCTCTTTAGATGACACATAGTAGAGATGAAAAAAAAAAAACTAACCAAATGTAACAAACTTTTTTCAAATATTTCTTGGAAGCAGAAAAAAATCCAGTGGTGGGAGAAAAATAGCAAAAAGGCTAAATAGCATGCTATTTCTGAAAAACTTTGAAAGGCAAGGTACATACCCCAAGAGGTGAAGCAAGCACTGAAAAATGGCAGGTGTTTTAAAGAGCACAACAAAGGTGGTGTGGTATAAACCCTGTATGTAAAGTCAATGTGCTTGTTGGTATAGACTCTTCTAGAGTTACAATGTTCATGACTGTAGATGAACAGTTCTTTTATACAATGGAGGTGTACACAAGTACTTGAAATGTTTGCTGATCAAGAACTTGCAGGTAACTACTTTAGTGACAAGGAAAAGAAACTGTCCTTAAGAGTGGGTCTTCTAAACAGTAGCCAGTTACTCTTCATAGTCAAGAGGCGTTTTCAGACTGACCTGGAACAGGACGTTTCCTTTTGTGATCAGAGTTGTTACTGGGCTCTTTAAATGATAACTGCATTGTGCAGAGCATACCTGTGTGCTAAGATGTATACTACATCTCTCAGCCAGGGCAAGAAAAGATAGGAGAATAACCTGAGTGACAATTAGGCCTCATTTTCAGAGCTGGGTATGTCCCAGGCTAGATCTGAAAGAGGGATAGATAAGCAGCACCTACAGCCTTCAAAAGCAGTTTGAAATTTAGTAATTCAGTTAGAAATGGCACTTGGCTTGTATGTAGGGCTTTAGTAAAGTCTCATTTCTGTAACCACAAAGCAGTTTAATAATTTACAAATCTAAGGCAACAGTGTTCAGTAGCAGCTGGGTTGCATAATGAGATCTGTTTCACCAGCTTCATCAAACTAGCTTGTATCCAGTTTTCTCACAATACGTGGGAATCCAGATGTAATAGCTCTCGTCTGTGGTACGCAGACTTCTTCCATGGAAGATATTTTAGAACCAGGATTCATTACATAAACGAAGAGACAGAGATAAAGCTAGAGAAGCTATTGGCTTCCAGGATGGTCAGTCTTAAGACAGAAATTAAATTCATGAGCATTTCATTCATGAGCTGGCTGATTCAGAGAAGGTTTCAGCTATAATTGACAGAATTTTCTATGCTGCTTCTGGATTTTGTTAGGGGCAAAGCAATGACCATAAAAATCAGGAATTTGTGACAAGTCCCTCTTTGGAGTTTGGCAGAGACATGGCACCCTGATATTAACAGGCACATGTGAAAACAAAACAACAAAAAAAAAATGCTTAGGAAAGTGCAGATTGTTTAATGATTCATTTGTACTGAAGAGCTCTGTGCTCTGCTGCTGGTTGGTTACTGTTATCCAAGAAAGAGCTTTAACATCTTTATGGACTCAATGTTGAAAAAAGTAAAATAATAATAATGCCTTTTTCTGTAGGTCAAGAAGAGTGGTCTAGTTGTGGTGAAAAATATGAAGATTATTGGTCTTCATTGCTCCAGCACAGACTTGCATGCTGGCCAGATTGCACTCATTAAACACGGATCAAGACTTAAAAACTGTGATCTTTATTTTTCCAGAAAACCATGTTCAACTTGTTTAAAAATGATTGTAAATGGTAAGCAATGACTGTAGTAGAGTAGGAGTAAATGTTACGCTTGTGATTGAAAACAGAAAGCCTGTTTTCTCTTTGGACTGTCCCAGTTGTGAATGCCAATCCCTGATTTGTGTAGCCTGCATTGATGTTTTCCGTAAGGGTGAATGTAGATTTCCTTGAGCTGATGGTCAAGAAAGTGGGGTTTGCTGCCAAGACCCTGTTTCTGTGTAATGTGCAATCATTATTACTGGTGATGCTCGTCTCTCAGCTGGGATGCACTGCTGAGATTCTGACAGTCCTTTTGCACTCTACCAGAGCAACCCTAAGCCTGATGACTAGGCCTAGATGGATGTATTTTTCCTTGCTTTCCCATTGTTTGTCACTGACACCAGGGAAGAGTGGGTTTTTATGCAGAAATCATAGGGAGTACTTAAAGGTTTCCTTTTCCCATGAGAGATGAAGACAAACCAGATCATTCACATCCAGAAATGGGATCTGCTGGTACAGCCCTTCTGCAAATACTGATTTTTAATCTCAGCAGCGATGTCTATCAGTGCTAACTTCTTTTTGTGTGTTGCTAATTTATCTGTTGGATATAAGATGCAAAATTAGGCAGTCATAAAGATCTGAGAAATTGGGTAACTCAAATTTTTATCTGTAGTCTGATTATCAAGTTGGATAACCCTTGATTCTTGTATCTGCCAGCATTTTTGTTGTCTAGATACCCGTTAGGCAGGACTTGGGGCCTTAAGGAAGTAAAACCAGGGTTAGGCAATAGTGTGTTGAATATGAGCTTTATGTTCCACTGCACTTGCACAGTTCCTTCTGCTGCATTATCTTCTCTTCCAGCCGGAGTGAACAGGATTTCTTACTGGCCTGCAGATCCTGAAATCAGCTTGCAGAACGAGGTGTCCAATCCAACGAGCACTGAGGATGCAAAGCTGGATGCCAAAGCAGTGGAAAGACTGAAGTCAAACAGTCGTGCTCGTGTGTGTGTGTTGCTGCAGCCTTTGGTGTGCTACATGGTGCAGTTTATTGAAGAAACTTCCACCAAGTTTGATTTTATTCAGAAAATAGCAAAATCACAGCCTGACTGTAACACTGACTTTTATACTGCATGTAGGCAAGAGAGAATAAAAGAGTATGAAAGTTTATTTCTAATTTCCAATGAGGAAATGCACAAGCAAATATTGATGACAATAGGACTGGAGAACCTCTGTGAAAACCCGTACTTCAGCAACCTTAGGCAGAATATGAAAGATCTTGTCTTGGTCTTGGCGTCAGTGGCTGCCAGTGTCCCTGTCTTTGGAAGCTTTGGATTTTACAAGAGTGGATCCCAGCGAGCAAATGAAGCAGACGATCGGTGCTTGCCGCAGGACGTGGCGAGGCACTGCATGATACAAGCCAGGCTACTTGCCTATCGGACAGGTGAGTCGTTACCGGAGCGCAGGAGCAGTGGGGTCTCGTCAGCAGAGCACATTGCTGATTTCAGTCTTACTCTTCCAAATACTTCCTTGAGCAAGTTGCTCAGTGCCATTCCGACATGTGTGAAACGAGTGCAACAGTAGTAGTAAAGACTCCACAGGGGCACACAGTGTTGTGTGTGAAAGCTTTCCATGAGGAAATCAGTGCGGGTATTTCATATGCAGTGCTGGCAAACCCTGCCCTGCCAGTGTGTCCAACGCCCAACTGAAAATAGAACAGAATGACATTTAAATTCTTCAAGCTGCTCTGAGGCTCTTTTTACTGAGGTCTTACAAGATGCTTCTGTTATCAAATAAATGTCAACATTTCAAGCAGAAATACACTTCAGAAGTACACTTCAGAAAAAAGCAGTGAAATAATATCCATCAGTAGGACATTAAGTACAGTTATATTAAGTCTCCTAGTCCTAATGTTATTAGCAGAAGTGCTTATATGTCTGATGGGGGTTTTCTTTGCACAGATGCTGGAGTTTTATGTCTCAGGCTTCTGAGATAGAAAGATAGTTACTGACTCTCTCTTGATAGAGATGACTTCTGTTAGCTGCTTTTTTCTCTCTGAGTACCAATGCAGGAAAGTGATAAGTTCTTTCAGAGAACAGAATATAAAAACTTAAAACTTGACGATACTCCAGAGATGTTTTTGTACTGTAGATATGATAGTTGCTTTTTTAAACCATTGTAAACAAACAAATAGTACATATATAAAGCTTAAACCAAAACTAATCCCCCAACACACCCATCCAAACCCAAGCTATTAAGTCAGGTACCCTCAGCAAATTTTGTCTCCAAAAAATTGCAGAGATCACACTTTTTAGACGTAATTCAGAAGTTTCATGGAACCAGTTCTTTGTACAGCTTCCGTTATACAGATGAAGATGGAATAACCAAGCTTGAGTACTCACTCTTGGGGCAGCAAAGCTCAGGTTTATCTGTAGTATTCAGCCTGGACTCAGGTCTGGGGTTTGAGCCAACTTTTATTGCACTGTAATGAAATTAAAATAAATAGCAACTCACACACATATTTAGGTGCTTTACTGTTATACAGGTGGATATAAAGGGAGCAAGAACATAGGATGTTTTCTACAGTGGTTTAATCAGTCATTATCATCTCTTCATCAGTGACTAATAAATATGCAGAGTATAAATGAAGACATCTTTGATAAAATACATCTTTCGTAGGAAAGACTCTCTTTGAGTGATTGCATATGGTAGTGATACTAAGGATGATGGAAATGATTCATGGCAACAGTGTGTTTTGCAGTATTAATCAATGGAAGCCTGAAGTGTTTTTCTCCTTGATATGTTCAAGATTCTCATCAGTAGCTGCTGGGGAAGATTTTCAAGTGCCATAAAAACCATCCAAGTCACATAATGAAAGCTCTGGACCAGTTTTCCTATGGTGGTGATACACTACACCCCCAAAATCCAATTGCTAACATTTTGTCTCTGAATTGGGTATAAAATAGAACTAATTTTGATAGGACTTCAGACCACAGAACCAAAAACTTAAAGTATGGCAGAAATTAAGTAATTTAAATTAAGTAGTAAACAAGAAGGTTTCTATCAGTTTGCTGTCTCACATTAGTGAATACCTGTCCACACATATTCTTGGCATGCATTTTATCTACGTGTTGGTTGCTTCATTTCATTTGTGAACAAATGTGCAGAGCAAAATCTTAGAATGCCTTGCAGTAAAAGCACACCCAGCTTTTACAGTAGACTCATATGATTTCCAAGCTTTTAATCTTTCTGCATTTCTTTCCTCCCATTCGCAAAGCAACAATAAATGTTATTCCTTGCTCTAGGATGTCATATGTTAATGTATAGGTAACTCAGAAGTGCTTTATTTGTTATTTACTCCTAAAATGTTATGTATTTTAGAGGATCATAAAACGGGAGTTGGAGCTATTATTTGGGCAGAGGAAAAATCAGTAAGTATTGAAAAAGTTACTTTTCTTGCAGTCACAGTTCATACACTGGCTTTGAGCTTGTTATTTTCCTTAAAGTTGATACACTTCTGTTTTTCATACACACACACAGAGCTTTAGTAACTAAGTTAATGACTGCTTAATTGTTATGCTTTAAGATGAAGGAGAAGTATATATGTCTCTTCCTGGATTTTCAGTGTGCCTGCGTCCCCAGTCATTGTCAGTTATTCCAGGTATCTTGGCTACAAGGTTTTGCCACAGCTGCTGATCAGGCAGCATGTGCCCTGCATGGCCCCTCTTTGCAGCTCTTTTTAGGAGAGGTCTCAGTGCAATTTTAGCCTGAGAGTCTCCTGAGGATATTTGTTGCAGTTGAAATGCTGTATGGGCTTTAGCACATTCCTTTTTGGATCAAAGCGGTATTTTTCTATGAATATTGTTACAGTGCTTTTGCCCATCCAAACAGAAAGTTTTTGTTCTTTGTATCTCTGCTTATGCATGTTACCAATCCCAGGAAGCCGCATTCTTCACGCAGCTGCAACATACTCTTAATTTGTTTTTAACACTTCAGTCATCAGCTGCTTATTGCTGTTTTGTTCTTATTTCAATCACCAGTTGCCTCTTATCAGCCCACTGGTCGCTGGGTCTGTTAAAAGACAGGCAAAACACCATCTCTGGCACATCAGGGATGAACTCCAGCTGTATTTAATTGTGTACATTGTTAAGGACTAAATTCTTCAGACTTCCTGTCCCTGCTGTCAGTATTACTTGCCAAAAGGAAAGCCTCAAAAGCCAGTGCAGGTAACAGAGGTGTGACACTTGACCTGTGCAGCTTCTACAGGGCTCAGTGGAAAAGCTTCATACAGACATGGAGCAGTTGGCAAGATCTGAGCTGTCTGTTCATGCAAAAGTATACATTCCACTGTACTTTGACCTAGAACTCAGTTGAAATACCTCCAAATTTGATGCTTTGTTTACTGTTGCAGAGAGGCTGTGATGGAACAGGAGCAATGTATTTTGTAGGCTGTGGTTACAATGCCTTTCCTGTTGGATCTGAATATGCTGATTTTCCACACATGGATGATAAGCAGAAAGATCGGGAAATCAGAAAGTTCAGATACATTATCCATGCGGAGCAGAATGCCCTGACATTCAGGTAATGGGTTTATTTTTACCACGGAGAAGAATGAGATGGTTTGGAAACAACTCCACGATAAATGCGTGTTGTGGTTTAAGCCCAGTGGGGAAGGTACACACCAGGCAGCCTCTCACTCATCCCCCTGCCCCAGTGGCATGGGGAGAAGAATCAAAAGTAAAACTTGTAGGTTGAGATGAGAACTGTTTAATAATTGAAACAAATTAAAATTTATTAATAATAGTAGATAATAATCATGATAAAACCCAAGGAAAAAACAAGTAATGCACAATACAGTTGCTCACCAGCCACTGATCAATGCCATACCCCATCCCCAAACTCTGATCAGTGTCTCTTCTAGGTAACTCCCCAAGTTAATATACTGGGAGTGGCACTCTCTAGCATGGAATATCCTTTGGTCCAGTTTGGGTCACCCTTCCTGCTTCTTGTGCAGCTCCTCACTGCCAGAATATGAATCAAAACACTTGATTCAGAGTAAGCATTACTTAGCAACAACTAAAACATCAGTCTGTTTTCAACATTATTCTCATACTAAATCCAAAAGACAGCACTGCACCATCTGCTGAGAAGAAATTAACTGTATTCCAGCCCAAACTAGGACAATGTGTGATGTCAGTGTGATGAACTGTGGATTGCAATCACAGTCTTTTTTATGCCTGTGATGTAGAAGTTGGATGTATACGGACACAGTCAGCTCCTGGGGTTTCTTGAGATTTCTTTTATGAACTTGGGTTTTAAAGGATATTGGCTCCTTCAGTTATCCTCCAATACAAGCCACTGGCTCTGTTTCTTGCTAGACCACGCTATAACCCAGAATGAGGCAGCTGATGAAGCTTCCAACAACAATAGGTGTTGTTCACAGATAGTGAAACCAAACCAGATTCCATTGTGTACTTGCGCACTTGGTTAGGAATAAGTTGCTTCTGAGAGTAAATAACACTTCTTTGCTTGCTTTTTGAGGTATCAAATTTGTCACAATTCAAAACTACCATGATACAAACTCTGAAATTCTGTTTTCTGACTGCTTGTAGGTGTCGAGAAATAAAGCCAGATGAGAGAAGCATGATATTTGTAACAAAATGTCCATGTGATGAATGTGTCCCTTTAATTAAAGGAGCTGGTATCAAGCAGATCTATGCAGGAGATGTTGATGCTGGAAAAAAGAAAGCAGACATATCCTATATGAAGTTTGGTGAACTTGAGGGTGTAAGCAAATTTACAGTAAGTGTCTAAATGTACTGTATTCTAAAAACTGGGGGCAGCATTGATGGGAGAGTAGAGTGAGCAGTGATCTGCAGCCAGCATAGAGGAGCACTGTGCTGTTTAGTCAGGTGAGTGGAATTGAGAGGTTGCTCTGCCACAGTTCTGGGGAGCAGTGCTGTGCCATGTGCCAGAAGGTGGGGTCAAGCCCCTCTGTTTTCTCCATCTACATGGAGGATTTCCCTCTAACTCGCTGTTGTTGGAGGTGGTCTCTTCACACGGTGAAGTTCTCTCCAAGCCTCCCCTGTCACAGCATGGCAGCTGATTTGGGAGGTCACTGTGATTTTGTTGGCCCTTCCAGCAGCTCCCGGAAGAGCTGCGCTGGGTTTCGAATGTGGCCCAGTGCAGCTGCAGTCAGGGCACTCTCCATGACAAACTGCAGCACTGTTGGTGTGAGCAGCCTCGTTCCCCCTTCTCAAGGGAGTTAATGTCTGCACGCCTGTAATAGTCATTTGTCCTCAAAGCAAGGGTGTTCAAGAGGGGGTCCTTCATTCCCCACCTCACCCCTAGTCATGCCTCTCAGTGAAGGCCTGTAAGGTACTTTTCCTGTCTCACTTTGCTCCTTATTCTGTCTTCTGGAATAAGTAAACATTTTCTTCTTCTTTTACCAGTGGCAACTAAGTCCATTGCACACGAATGCATTTGAATTCCATGACCCTACAGCCAGGGAAAGTAAGTATTTTTTCATTAATGCATTTTATGACTGAAATCAATAACTGAGATCACATCTTAAACCAACCTGATTCCCTCTGGGATTGTTTAGTCTTAATTAGTCTTGATTTCAGTGAGTTAAATTTCACTATGAAAAGTTTTCTGAGGTTTTTGAATAGATGAGCTAACTGTAAGAGGCAATAACTAACTGTAATAGTGTAATATTGAACTAACTTGTAACAAAATGCTCGGCATTGACACACATTACAAAATCTAGCAATGCTACCATGAAGGTCAGCAACATGCTGTTTGGCACGTAGATAATTTCAGACTACTTTATCATGTTTTAAATTTTTTTCTAGAAAGACTTTTTAGATTGTGTTCTGTAAAGGGTACCATTATTTTTCAAGAGAAATTGGACTGGACTCCTTCAAGTCACAAAATCCATGTTGACACACACCCCTGTAGCAAGGGAGCTGTCATCTTTTCAAAACAGAGTTTAGATAAATATTACTTTGAAGCCTTTTTGTGCTACAAAAGAGACCCACCATAGCATCTGCTGTCAGCTACCAATCCTTAAAATGTTACTCATCCAGAGGGGAAAACAACATGGAAAATGGTAGCTAAATAATTTTTGTGCTTCAAGCATGAAGATGCAGTGTAAAGATGCATTGAGTACAGTGCTAGGAGCATAAAAGAGACTGAAGGTAGTTTTTGTGGCACACAAACAGTCACGTACTCCGAGCAAATTCCTAACATGTACTGAGATAGAGTAGTGGAGAAGTCTTTTTGTCAGCTACTTCCTTATGGGCTGGGGACAGGGGGGAGGGAAGGGCTCAGAGGAGTGTTTATGGCATTAGTGATCACTGCAATATGTTAGGGCTTGTTTGTCCCTCTCTCTCTCTTAACGGTTTTCAGACCCAGCTGGAGAAAGATTAATCTTGGGGTACTTTGTTTGACAACTTTTAACACGGCTCATTTCTCTAACGGTTTTCTTTAATGTGGTGTGCCTGCATTTTCAATACTGAACTGGTTTAAGTTCCTAACTTTCCTTGGTGTATTCCTCTTATCTATGATTACTGCATGTTCCTCTGTAAGGGGAAGAAGACAATCTCCACCCTGTTCCCCACCCCCAGTGTTATTCCAGTGTGCCCTGTTCATGTTGAGTATTAGGCTGTGCTTGCTGTTGTATTAATGCTCCATGCATGTTTGTTTCTTTAGATGGGGTCCAGAAAACAAAATCGCTGGATGACCAACAGCACCAAAGCAAGAAACTGTGTCTTGGTCATTACTGAATAATTAAGCACTTCCTGCAGTCTTGCTTTGTACTTTTTATAATACAGCCTGTTTGCACTTTCAAATAAGGAAGAGTTTTATTTATTGTTTGGAAAGTTAATTTTAGAATAAGTTTATTTATGATGTCTTTAATGTTTTACAGCGTTACCTGAAGGTCTTTTTAATTTAGAAGCTCCTGGCGAAAAATGCTGCTTGTATTTTCTGTCAAAGTAACTGGGTGGCTGACCATTTGTAACACATTAAAAAAATATACTGAAAGTTCATTGGTGGTAGATGAGAGTAATAATAAAATGATGTCTTATTTGCTTGGGGTATGGATTGAGGGAATGGATTTATAAGTTCTGGGCCAGCAAATGGCAGAAATAAGCCGTAGTTCTTCAAATACAATCGTCAAGGAAATCTAGGAAATGGTAGGTAAATAATCACCAGCAACTATCTCTGTTCTTGAAAGTGGCTTTTGCTTCTCAGTCTGCTTCTCAGTATAATGGACACAAAACCATTGGGATAGAAGTCATTGCTAGCTAAATTATTTGGAGACCAATCTTGTCTCTCATACACACTTCCTACCATAGCAGCAGAGCTGTTTAGTTTTGTGGTACTTGCCTTGCTGCTCTGTGTGCTTCCTCATATGCAGTCCATCTGAATTAATGAAGACAAAGATTAGCTTTGCTTTTTCTCAGCTTCTGGAGGCAGGCATAAAAGCATTTGGCTGTATGCATCTCACTGGCACCTACATACCTGTGAAGATTGCTGGTGTTGAGGTTTTGTTAATCTTCACTGACAGGGTCCTAGGACTACAGAAGCTGATAAATCACCAGTGCCCTGTTGTTTCTTAGATAGGATAATCTGTACCAGTGGAATAGCCCAAATCTTTTCAGGTGCCCATCTCTTGGATGACTACAGTACAAGGGTGACATTGAAACAGCCACTGAAACTGCAGTCTAGTGTTGTTGCTAATTTTGAGGGGGCAAGTAATGCATAACCAGAACAAAGAGTTGTACCCAGAATCTTTTGATTCCCATCTGTTTCCTGCTTTGAATCTGACCTCTGTTTGTTTTAGCAGATGTCCCAAGACTTTCTGTTCACTCCTCTGCTGAGCTCTCCAGTGCAAATACCTTAAATCTTTTTCTGCTCTTGCTGGTAGGATATGTAAACAGCCCTTTCCCAGTTCTTTCATGCATCTTGTCTTTGCTGCCCTTCTTAAAGTCCTGGAAGGGGAATCATGTCTCAAGATGCATCTGTAGATTCTTTTTGTTTCTTTTAGGTTTTGGGGAAACTTGGAACTGGATAGTAGGGCTGTGACTGGACAGTGTACACTGTCCAAATTAGAATAAAAAGTCTGCCCCAGTCCACCCACTGAAACCTTCTTGTTTCCATAATCCATTGGCAATGCTCATCTACTTGAAGTAGAAGCAAGGAAGAAAACAGGGCCAGATTTAAGGCCCCTTCAAGTTTTATAGTGATCACTTTGCTGGTGTCAAAATCAGTAAAATCTGTATCTTCATAGGAACAGCTGAAATTGAAAAGTCCCTTAAACATCATAGGTGTCCTGGGTAAATTAAGTATCACACACATGAAATAACTACAAAGCAGTGAATGCTGCTGGTAATCCCTGCTTCAGGAGGAGTTAAGATTCTACTTTTACTTTTAATTAATTTTTTTTTAATTAAAAAAGATTTTTTTACAAAACTTTCTGTGAAACTTGGAAAGGCTGTAAGGCCTTTCCTTATAAGGCTGAAGGCTTATGAGCCTGGCTTTATTTCTGTCTTACAAAGCACCTACAAAACTTACAAGTCTACAAATTCTTCCAGAGGCTCAAAAATTTCTGTAGGCTCTGATTGTCAGTATAACCCTACTTTAATTTTTACTGGAATTATGAAGTAGGGACTTTATCTTGGCCAACAGGAGCAATGCAAATGGGGTTCCTCTCTCAGCCTATGGACTCTGTTGGTGCTGCTCTGTTTGTCTGCTTACCAGGGAGAGCCACAGAATACTGGACATCTCCTGTAGTGCTTATTTTGCAAATCAACTCTAGGATGTTTGTTTCTTACATAAAAACTGCAAAGTATTTACTCAAGAAATGTAAAAGTTATACATTTTATACATTGTATGAAATTTCCATATGCATTTTGAGACTCATTTCAGAACAATCATTTTAATTGCAGGTATTACCTATCAGTAATAATTTGGCCTCCTGAGAATTACAGAAATTCTCTGTTAATTGTCTGCCTTACAGCAAAACATGCTTTCTGCTAATAAATTAATCTGACAGTAAATACTGAAGTGTATTTTTAAGTGCTTTGGGTTATTAGGAACATTACAGAGTTCTTTGGAGTGCTCACACTCCTGCCACACAGGCCCGGTACTGTTTGCTGAGCTGTAATGCCTCCCTCTGCTCTGCCTGAAGTCTCAACATGAGACTGTGCCTCCTGCCAGCCCCAGGAAAGGGCTGGGATCCCCCTCCTCAGCTCATGAGGATTAATTTCCTCTTCCTTGGGAGAGTGGGAACTGCATCAGGGAGCACTGCAAGTTGCCACCTCCACAGCCTGTTCTCTGGTTGGAGAGGATCAAAGTGGATGAAGCTTTGACCATCCGACAGTAAAACTGGTCCCTGCCTCGCCTCCTGCCTTGCTGCCCTGGATTGCCTGTGTGGGCATACCCAGGTGCCCCAGTTCCCCGTGACCGCAGAGCAGAGCGGGATCGCTGCGGTGATGGGGGCCGAGAACGGTGCCATCAAGTGCCTGGTGCTGGGGCTCTGGCCCACTGCGGGTTTCACATCCACCTGGTTCCAGCCCAGGTGTCTGGACTGAGGGCCTGGTAGCCAGTGGAGTGCATTATGGCTGTTCCTACAGTTAGTTTTCCTGTTAAGCTGAAAGGAGTCCACTCAATGCCCTCCAAGACTGGCTCATGCCACAGAGCCGCATACAGTAATTGGGGACAGATGGGAGATGCATTTCAGAAGTGCTCTTGAACTGAAACGTCATCATAGACCACAGTGAGCAGTCAGTGGGACACAGCCAGGCTGGCAAAGGGACAGGCTTCCCAGAGCCATGTTTAATGGGGGGACTACTCTGAAAAGCTTTGTAGTCTTCTAAATAGGATTTTTGTTTCAGCTGTTGTGCCTGCAAATCAGACTCCAAATATCTGGCTTTAATTTGTTGGATGCAGTAAGTGACATTGCTTGGAGAATAGGAAAGCAAAGAAGGCTGATGGTATGTGCTGATTTCAGCTAGATCTGGGTTACTCTTGTACTGGGTTTGTGAAGCAAGGTTTTGGTAGTGGTGGCTTCTGGGGTTGGTTCTGTGAGATGTTTCCAGAAGTTTCACCCATATCTGACAGATCCAATGCCAGCCAGCTCCAGCAGCTGCCATGATGGTGCCAGTGGGATAACAGATTTAAGAAGTGGGGAAAAGCTGCACCATCGCAGCCAGAGAGAAGAGTAAGAATATGTGAAAGGACCAACCCTGCAGACACCAAGGTCAGTGGGAAGGAGGGCCAGGAGGTGCTCCAGGCACAGCTGTGCCCCCGCAGCCCAGGGAGGCCCCCAGGGGAGCGTGCATCCCCCTGCAAGCCCTGGAGAACTCCACGCTGGGACAGGTGTGTGCCAATGGAGGCTGCGAGCCCGTGGGAAGCCCGTGCTGGAGCAGGCTCCTGGCAGCATCTGTGGGAAGTCAGGGGAGAGAGGAGCCCCTCCGGAGCAGGTTTGCTGGCAGGACTTGTGACCCACAACGGACCAAGCAGTTAATGAAGAACTGCAGCCCGAGGAAGGATGCATGTGGGAGTTCATGGAGGACTGTCGCCCGTGGAAGGGATCCCACGGTGGAAGAACAGGGGAAGAGTGTAAGGAGTCCCTTCTCTGAGGAGGAAGGAGTGGCAGAGAAGAAAGTGTGGTGACTGACCACAGTTCCCATTCCTCTTCCCCCTGTGCTGCTGGAGGGGAGAAGGTAGACAATTCGGGAGTGAAGTTGAGCCCGGAAAGAAGAGAGGAGTAAGAGGAAGTTGCTCTAAGATGTTTTTATTTCTCAATACCCTGCTCAGATTTGATTTGCAATATTAAATTAATTTCCCCAGCGCGGCCGCCCCCCCTGCCGGCAAGGAAAGGCCGGGAGAGGGCGCTGTTGGCAGGAAAATGCCGGGCGAGGCAGCCCGGGGAGCGGGACCCAGGGAGTGCCGGGCTCCCCCGGGATGCCGGGACTCGCGGCGTGTCGGGCTCCGGCCCAGCAGCCACTCCAGCTCTCGTCTGCCACATAAAATTTATATTGTATTATTTACATATATTATATTAGTGCAACAAATGTCTCAGGGCCGGGTGTGTAAAGACAGTGAGGCCACACTCTTTCCAGTGGACCCCAGTGACAGGAGCAACGGGTACACATGAAGCACAGGGAATTCCGTCTGGTATGAGGGGAAAATTCTCTATTGCAAGGGTGACAGAGCACTGGAACAGACTGCCCAGATAGGCTGTGGAGTCTGCTTCCCTGGAGACACTCAAGACCCGCCTTGGTGCAAGCCTCTGCAACCTGTTTCTGCTTTAGCAGAGGGGTTGGACAGGAGGTCTCCAGAGGTCCCTTACAACCCCAACCACTCCATGATTCTGTGATTGTGACCGGTACCCAGAGAGTCCTGCTGCTGCGGACAGAACAAGACAAAGGTGTGCTGATGCTCATTGTAAATGTCAGAACACTCGAGGCAGCTCAAAGCTCATCAATGGGAAGAGGAAAATTCGTGGCTGGCACATCTGCTGTGTAGGTAAAGGGCCTTCTCGCTTGGTGTGCAGCAGCACAGGCTTCACCATGCTTGGGCTGGGAACAGACATGCAGAGGAAAATGCTTAGCATGGCTTTTTCCCTGGGGTATTTTGCAGTGTGACATTTATCTTCTGCACCCCAAATATCAGCTGTTTGTACAGGAAATTTTCCACTCTGATTTCCCAGGGAGCCAGGCTCTGCCTCAGGACTGGCTGGCTTCCTGCAGCTACAGGACAATTGTTGGAGGCATGGGGTCTGTTCCAGCTTCAACGTGTTCCTCAGTGGCACGAGACAGGTATACTAACAACTAAGCCTGACTTTTTCCTCCTTCTTCACCCTCATTGCTCAACTATCTGTACTTTGGCTCCAGTGAGGTCACCTCACTGCTTTGCCAGTAAATTTTCCACCAGGGCAGCTGAATTTCTAACTTGGAGGAAAAACAAGGGGTTGAAGAAATGTGGGGAAACCATGAAGCACTTGAAGAATAACTTCAGCCAGAGCCAGGCCTTAGGGACATGTCAAACAAATGCCAGCATAGACACATTTCCTCCTCCCCAATGTTATTTCAGAACTACCTGAAAGACGTATGTACGATAGTGTGAATGCCAGTGCATTCACCTTCCCTTAGTCTTTCATTCCTATTGTGGGGCAAAACAGATTTAGCTAGAGAAAACAAAAGCCAGCAGGAAGCAGAGGAGCTTAACTGCATGGTTAGAAGTGGTATGTATTAGCAGGAGAGCTGGGTCTTTTGTTGGAATGAACTATGTCTCTCCTCCCTCTGCCATGCCTGCCATCCCCTGGGAAGTCCTGCTTTCTTGCCTGCTAGTCCACAGGGTCACTTTGCTTTGAGCCTTTGACAGGAAGGCTGTCAGCCCACAGCAAGAACCTGCTCTGTGCTATGAGCTAATTGTGGCTCTGCCCTTGACGTTCCTTGGGGCACAAGGCGAGTTCGTCTGTGAATATAAATTTTCCCCCACACCCAGCTTTAAAATGGGGAGGAGATGCCTTTCTCCACTTCCCCCATGGGATTTCGAGAGCCCTGCTCCTTGCAGGCTCCCGCTTGTCCCAGGCACAGGGAGCCTGTTGGGCATCTGACCATCTGCCTGAGCAAAGGCCAGATTTGTTTGCTCCCTGCTGGCTGCCGGGGCAGGGCCGTGCCGGGGTGTGCCAAAAAGCCAACCCTGACTGCATGTTTGCACAAACAGATGCAGCGGGCTCTGCTTTGACAACGGTATTTTTAAATCTGCTCCAAATGCTTGTCAAGCCAGCTGTTCTGCAAGGGAGTGGAAGGGCATTGCCAAAGCTGAGCGTCAGTAGAGGCAACGCACCCAGCAATTTGGAAATAAAGGGCCTCTGTTCATAAGAGTTGAGTGAGGCACTTCATGGCCCCAAAGACAAGGGGCTGTCTTCTCCATGCACTCAGAAGAAATAACTCTATTCACTTGCAGACTGGTAGCTCTCCCCAGCAGAGCTCCTTTGGGGATTTGGGTGGGTTTTGTTTCTTTAACTCTGAGGAGCTGGGCTATAATGCCATGACTGGGCTGTGTCTGTCATGCAACCAAAGAACTGCTCCTACCCATCACCTTGGTAGTCAGGTGCTGGTTGTGTCCTACTACTTGTCAAAGCTCAACATGCTGGAGGTGTCTGCTGGCACAGTGTGGCAGTTAAAATACACAGGTTACATTTTTGGCTGTGGGACAATGACATTTGGAAATTTCATTCCCAAATCTGTGCTTGGGGGAGAGGCTCTGAAGAAAAGCACACCCTATCCCATGGCCCTGTGGGCATCATTACCAACGTGCAAAACTGGTACACCGAGGGAGGGAGAAGGTTGAGACCGTGTGGGGCAGCTGGCCATGCCTGATGTGCCGCGCCACAGCGGGGTCTGCAGTCTCACAGACAGCGAGGGCAGTGCGGGGCTTTCCTGAGCCAATGCTCAGCAGCAAAGCCCTCCCAGCGGTGCCAGTGCCCGTGGGGCGATGGAAACAGCCACGGGGCTCTTGTAGCAGTGGTGGCGGTGCAAGGCACGCCGCTGTCTCACAGGATGTGCTGGCACCCCACCCGTCGCTGTCCCCAGTGGCCGTCATTGCTGAGCCGGGTGGGGGGAGCTGCGCCGCGCTGGGGCTGGCTGGCGCTACAGCCCTGGCACAGCTGTCCCCGTGCTGCCACTCGGTGCGACACAGCCCACGGAGGAGGGAAAGGTTAATTTTTACCTTTGGAAAGCCCCTCGCAACCAATGCCATGGGAAGTGGGTGGGTTGTTTGATTGTTTTTCCTCCTCTCGCATTCCTGGAAAGAGAGGCCAGCTCAAGGCAGGCGCTGTGGAGCAGGACCATGAGTCAGGAGGGTTGGGCTCACTGCCTGCCTCTCCCTGGGGTTCCTGGGGGAGCCGGGCCAAGTCACAGCCCTGTGAGACTCTTGGCTTAGAGCTGAACCACATGGCCAAAACTGCTAACCTTGTTTTGGGTTTCCCCTTAGCCTGATCCCATGTTGCCTGCCCAGCACCAACTGTGCTCAGAGCTGGCTGGGGCCGCTGGTACCTTGTGGCTTTACACATCAGACCCTGAGGGACTGGAGCCTTTGCTGGAGACAAGGCTTCCCTTCAGCATGGGTTGGGATGGCAGGGACTTTTTAGCTCCCTCTCTTACTCAGGCCACAGCAGCTCTTGCTCGCAGGATTGCCTCTCACCATGGGGCTGAACCTCCCACTGGAGACTCTGGGACACCTTATACTCAGTCCATGGAAACCTGCATCTTTATGCAAGAACACTTAGCCAAGGAGTGGGAGAGTTACCTACAATTCCCTTTTATGTCACAGAGACCAAAACCTGTATCCTCTCTGCCTCATAACAACTTTCACTGCCAGGCATAGGATGTTCTGCAGGAAGGTGCTTTCAGCCAAAATGTTGAAGTGCTTCTGCTTCGGAAAGAGAAATGGAGCATTCATTGGCCCAGAGGAAAAGCTTCTCTACTGACCAAACACCACTTACACCCCTTGGAAAGAGGCCTGGGTTCTCTTAGCCCTGCTCCAATTTCACAAGCAAGAGCAAAACACATGCTGGAGATCAAATGGGATCTGGATCTCCTCTCCCTCTTGTGAGTGCTGTTATCATTAGATAACAGCAGAGGCCCAAGTCATTCTTTCCTTCTCATCTGATCTTGTCTCTGGAGAATGCAGATTAAGAGGCTCAAGCGGTCTTAATGCCCACATTTGTGGAAGGCCAGAGTCCTTGGCCTCTCCCAGGTTCACACCTGCTGCTGTACACACCAGGACACTCTGGGGAGCCTGTGGCTGCTTCTAATCAGATTTTCCTGAGTTCAGCACAAGCTGCCCAAATCCCATGACAGAAGCTTATGGTTCAAAGATTCCTGGCACTCTGCTGTATCAAATAAGGTTTGACATTGCCGGATTGTACATCGTATGTTGGCAGAGATTCATTCACGCGATGCAAGCCCCTGAATGCTGTGTGTGGAATGGAATGGAGAGCCTTCCTCCAGCTTCTTTATCTTTCCAGTTTACAATCTTCTTTCCTGCCTTCACTCTGATGAACCACGTCCTGCAATCACACAGTGCCCCCTCAGATAGTAATTTCAGATAAATTGTGAGTTCCTGGTAGGAGCACTCCCTTAGGCAGAAGAACCATCTTGACTGAATTCACCAAAGGAAATTGGGAGATCTGTCATTATTTCAAAGTCGCATTAGAAAAGACCTCATTTTCATTTAATTAGGGATGCATCCCCACCTGCTGTGAAATATTATTATGGTGCTTAATTTCATCTTCACCAATTTTTTGCTTTTTATTCTTTCAAAGATCTAAGCAAGTTGAGCTTGGGGAAGGCTCTGCTTTGAGATGTGTTGTGTGATCTACTGCAGGGCCAGCTTCTGGTAAGACAAGCTGCAAGGGCTCTGGCATGTGTCATTTTACCTGTAAAATGTACTTGTACACTTCTTCACCCCCTCTTGCAGACACACACACAGATCCCCTTTTTCACAAACCCTCCTTACCGCTTACTTTCTCATGTGGTCCAAAGACTCCTTGCCCTGGAAGAGGCTTCCTTCATAGGGCCGGGGCCCATCACTGTTGGCCTGACACCTCTCTGCCTACGCAGACACCAGGGTGTAACCTCGCTCCTCGTGTTACGGCCAGGTCTGGATCTCTTCAAGTGCTCCTCTGTGTCCAGACCACGCAGGCAAAGCGCTCTCAGCGTGACGCCTCACGGACTCTCTGGGCACCTCTGTGTGGGTCATGCTCACTTCCTCAAGGGCAGGCATTCCCCAGCAGCACACCATGAGACACTTTTTCCTAGCACGGGCTGGAAGCCCAGCGTTCTCATGTGACTCCAGAGGCTGAGGCAATGGACACGTGTCTCTGTGTTAATCCAGCCCCAGAGACCAGCCCCACCCCAGGAGCTCAGAACAAGCACCCTTCGGATTCAGGCTCCAAATCCCAGAGGATCAGACTTAAACCACTGGCTCTGAGGACTGCGATTCCAAAGACGCTCCCTTATCGACCTGCAAGTGACCACTGCCAGAAAACACCGCCCGCGGGGTGGGGGTGAGGCTCATGGCCAGGCTAAGCTGGGCTGGGGCTGGGGTTGCCAGACCCCTACCAGCCAGGGCTGCCAAGGTGATGCTTCAGAGAGTATTGGCTTCGAAGGCAGTGCTCATCCCTCTCCATCTGCTGAAAGCAGCTGGCAAAGGAGAGAAGGAATTTAGCACTGTATGGAGTCTGGCTATCCAGAAAGACAAGAGGGAAAACACCCCAGAGACAGAAATAAAGAGTGATCAGTAATCATGCCTTTAATAGCTTGTAAATATTTTCTTTTAAATTCCAGGCAACTAAGATGTACATTTGTTGTGTGTATCTGTCATCTGAAAAAAAAGAGACCACAATCTGTTCTGTTTCTTCCCTTTTCTAAAGCACATAAATTAAAGTATCAGTCACCTCAATATACAACAGTTTAATGAAAGAAAAGGCCTTGTTCTGTTTTTACAATTCAGTGTCACCTGTTACCTGAAGCATTAGATTGAGTTTTAGCTAGAGAACTTTCTTACAGCAAATAGGAAAACTCAGAACTTAGGCTGTCCAGAAAAATTCAAGAAATTTACACTCCCTGCTCTCAAACTCCACTTCCAAATAAAGCATCAGAATAGCATTTTCCTGTTAGAAAACAAAAGACCCCAAAAACTCTTCAAACACACCAGGGAAACACTGTCTGTACCATAGAGCTTATTAAACTCAAAACATTAATGGTGCAACAACCTCCTCTTCCACAACTTTAACGCAGAACCTGAATTCACGTCAGGATGAACAAGGACAGAAAACGCCAGGCTACAGGTGGCCTTTGGTGCCTGTTGCTGCTCAGTGGCCTCCCGGGCTTGGTATCCAGTAAATGCTCTCAGCTGTGACAGCACCTGCAGGCTCAGGGACCTCAGCCCACACAGCAGACCTGGCTGAGGCCTTTTCATGATTCCCTTGCTGAACTTAACCCCACCTCGCACAGCCAGGACTGGAATTCGTACGGAAAGATGCTAAGGACCCTCCTCTCACTCTGGTGCTGAGGCTCAGCCCTTGTCACAGTTCAGCCAAGTAGCTCTGGCTACCACCCAGTATTCTTGACTACGGATGGTTTCCGTAGGTGTGGGATCCTTTATCAGCAATGCATCATGGCCTTTGATGGAGGGGGATGCCCTTGCCTTTTCCCATCACGGGGCACGTGAGCACCGTGTACAGGGGGCTGCTCCTCATGAGACTGCTGGGAGCTGGTAGGAAAAGCCTGTGCTCTAGCACAAGATAGATCACACACAGGGAAATGGGAGTTAGGCAGGAACAGCTCAGATGGCTGATATATCCATCTGTTCCCTAGCACTGAATAGAAAACCTCTGATCTGGGGGTGGAGGAGAAGATGAAAGAACACAAAATGAAGCAAAAACGTGACCTTTGCTGCTTTTTCGTCTTCCGCAGTTTTGACTAAAGGACCTGACCTGTAAGTGCAGCTGACTCCAGAGACCAATGTACTCTTTCACAGTCTTGTGTGTATGCAGTGCTAGAACCAAGTCACAACTACAGGTGTGAAGGAGCAACGTCACAGTCCTCAGAAGACCTGCTCTGTGCACTTGCCAGTGCTTGAGTTTGCTGATAAAGTTAAGCAAAGAGGTTCATTCTTCTTGAGCACAAAAAAGAAATCTGTCAAACCAGCTTCTATTACAGAGAGATTCTAAACTGACATAAATAATTATAGTCTTGATTAAAAATAATATATTATTCTAGATTTTTGGTTTTTTAGTTCTCATGTAAAACCCCTGTACTCTTGACATCTAGGAACAAAGACAAAATAAAAACCAGGCACTTGCTGTGCCTTCTCAAGCACTATTGTGGTGTTTAAGGGACACAGAGGAACTTAACAACTGAGATTAATGCCTACAGTGGAAAACAAGAGGTGTTCTTCATGCCGTTGGCTTTTTCAAGTCTCGGATTTGCTTAATCAGGTAGTTCTTCTCATCAGTGAATTGTTCGTCGTCCGTCCTTTCTTTCTGGAAATTGCTCAGAAACTCAATGAGCTTGGGTTGGTTTTTCAACAGGATCTCCACAATAGGCTGTGTTTTGTTTGGACTGGCCACAAAAACCTAACATGCAAACAAAATCAGGCACAGAGAGACAGCGAGGGGGTGGGGACAGAGAGAGAGATAGAGGAACATCAGTCACAACATCCCCATAAGTTACTTTCTAACAAGTCGGCTGAAGGCTGGCAGGCAGATACTCTACTGCTACACACCTTGTCCCAAGGCAGTCAGACAGGAGTTCAAACACGTTGGTTCGACAGTAAATTGAAGCAAAACTATGCCCGCGTGTGGTATCGCTTCCCTTTCATTTTGCTCTTTGGTGATAAAAACTTTTGACTGTAAACCCAGCTGTTGAGAGGGAGCTATAAATTCTCAGCCTCTTCCCACCCACAAGACAAATACACAGAAATTAATTATCAGGAGAATGGAAAAGCTTTGTGTCAGTATTGATATCATTTCCGTATTAAACCAGGCCTAAAATTAGACTTGCCAGCTTTGTTTTGGTTTGGAAAAATATGTCAGAGGCCTCACTTCCCTTCGCCTAATCCATTCATGGGAGCATGGAAACTTACAGCAGCAGGAGCAGGAGGGTTGTGGTGTGCCCAGCACCTTTGCAGCCCTTGCTGACCAGAGGAGGCAATGCAGGAAGGTGACGTGAGACACAGATACTCACCTGGCACAGCCAGCCCAGCACTGTGGGCCTACTGGCCTTCTTCAATGCTCTGATTTTTCCTCCTGTAATCACTAAAGCTGCAGTTTTCCAGCTCTGAACATGACCCCTCATGCCACAGCACTGTTTCTTTAACATTTTCTCTGGGTTAAGTGCAAACCTAAGGCTGGTTGCAAAGGACAGTGGCGAAAGGCTCTTCCAAGGACCTCGGGATGCTACAGAGATGGGGCTCTCTTTTCTGGGACGTTGGTCAGGAGAGGCAGATGGGGCGTGGGGCTCGTGGTGGGAACACACGTGCAGCACACCCTGGCCACCCCGGGGGCAGGTCCCACATCTGGCTCACACTGAGGTTACCATGGCTGGTCAACAAACACCGCCTGAGCGCTTGTGCAGCGACAGAAATAACTCCAGTTGTTCTCTACCCGATGAGAAGAAATTAAGGATGGACAGAACTGGAAAGCGTCCAGTTTCCCTCCAAGCCTGTCCAAACCAGAATGAAAACAAACATCTGCTGACAGTACAGAACAGCATGTTGTCCTGCCGAGCCCAGGCGGCACCACCGCTGGCTCCGGACCCGGGGCTCTTCTGCAGGTCCCCTTGTGTCCCCTGAGGCTGTGCTCACACGAAAACCTGGGCCACATCCAGCTGCTCAGGGAGGAGCTGTGCTACCTGATGAGGATCACGCACACTCTGTCCTGTGGGGCTGTGCTACAGCCTCTTGTTCCTAAGGCAACACCTGGTAAAGGCTGGGGCAGGGCTCAGAATGGACCCACCATTAGACTTCATACTCCAAAATCAGAGGGTGTGATACAAGTGGTAGGGAAACTGCCACATCGGGAAACATGTGGAAGAAGTGGGGTTCAACACACACCAACTGTACCCCGCTGAGTACTTCTGCCCAAACAGGAAGCTAGAAGTACTTTTTCATTCCACAAAGGTAAGGCAAAGCATCTGATCTTAAACCCTGGCATCCTGATGCTAGAATAGTCTTTATCTCTGTCTATACTTTTGTCTCCTCTGGATGCCTCCTCCTCAGGCTGCTCCTAGGAGTCCCTGCTGCAAGGTACTTGCAAAGAAAGAAAAGAAAGAGCTGCAACCTCTGCCATGCTGGGTGAACATTCCCCAAGTGTATTACAAAGTTTTCCTTGATCCAGTGTCCAGGCCATGGTCCCAGTGACAGTACACTATCTACAGTTATTCATACAGCCCCCCCCCCCTTCTCTAATTACCCTGAGCTATCATCCTAAATGATTCCTTTTTATTCCCGCTTGTCACCTAAAACTTCTCAAGTGCAGCACTAACAGCCTCCACTCCCAAGGATCCTTCTGAGCAGCCACTTTCCTGCATGATGCCTGAAGTACTCACAGGGCACCCTCGTACCAGGGACACATCTGCCCGTGGGTGCAGCATCTGAAAGCAGCATGTCCTCCTTTGCAAATAACTTTGATACACTGCTATTGATGCACTGGTTCCCCTTAGACTGGGAGAAAAAGGGTTTGGGGGTGTAAATGTGAAGGTACTTTACAGCTTTCCAGTCTGTGCTTTATCTAGGGAACACGAAGCTTGAGATCTCCTGAGTGTGGACATTTGGCTCTGGATGAGGCTGCAGCATTTCATGTTCTCAGCTGGAGCAGCCCCAGGATGCAGCTCCCTGTGTCCTGACCTACAGCAGGAGATCATGCTGATGGAAGCTGGATAGTTCCAGGATTTGGACTATGATAAGCCCCCAGTCATCTGGATGAGCTGCCTTGGGGAATAGCAGGATGTACGCCTACAGGCAGGGATTTACAGATCTTCATAAGAAATTTTTATTTTGGAGTTCAGTTCCCTCTTGGTGATGAGGTGAACAAACCATCAAATACACTGGCAGGACCCACATGTTGAGAAATCATCTGATAACAATGCAAATGGAAGCCATCAAAGAAGGTCTGACCTTGAAGTGCTGAACATCTTCCTTCAATGAATATTAGGCCTTCCTAATATTTGTCTGAAGCATGACTCTCAAAATGAAGAAATCTAAATAATTCTTGTTGTAAAAGCTCTCTGCTCTGCAAACAGAACTGGAAGGTTGGTGGTAAACCTAGTAAATAGCATTTCATATTGGACCTACCACTGGTATTACCATAGCAAATAGTAAAGAACTTAGTTTCATAGAAGCCATCACATCCTGTTTATCTTCCTGCTCAATTATTTATAGATTACAATCTTCCCCTTGCAAAACTGGCAAAGTGAATGTTCAAACAAAGATCATCTCAACTGCCAGTCTTGCTCAGTGTCAACAGGGACTCAGAGAATATTCAGGGACCAGAAAATTCCTGAAATGTTATTCAATACTTTGGCTAAGCAAACAAAATCAGTTCTGTCAGTATCAACTGACCAGTTTCACAGAGTGCAGGAGCAGGACCACCACAAAGCTTTATGTTAGAAAGGGTGCCCCTCATTCAGAACTCTGTATTGGCATAGACAAGGAGATCAGTCCCTAAAAACAGAAACATTATTAAAGCTATCTGGAACATTTCAACTAAAAGGAAGTTGGATCAAACCACAGAGAACTTGGTTGTTCAACAAAACTTGTTGTTTTATTATGAAAGGATATATGTTCTAGAGCACTAAATTCGGACAGATGAGAGAGACAGAGACCCAAAATAAAGACAGTACCCATATAAAAATTCCAACTCTAAATATAGCTGTCTCAAAACAGAGACAGCTCCATTTGCAAAAGGCCCAGAATGAAAATCAACTCTGAAGCTTCAAAAGTTGTCCCAAAGTAGAAGTGTTGTTATCTCCTCCATAAAAAGTCTTTATGTATTTCTTCAAACAAACATCAAAATTACTTGATTAGAGAATTTGACCTTATTTCCTTACAATTATTAACCAGGCATTACCACCTTCTGGGGCAACAGCAGAGCAAGAGCTCAATTACAGGATGCCCTGAACTAAGTATTTTAGGACTTACTGTGGGGTCATGCACAATGTCACTGTCAGGACACTGCACACAGAGAACACACACACTTCATGCTGCTTATAGCACAACGCTTCACATAATAATCCTTGCTCTTCAGATTATCCAGCTGAGAAACAGAGAGGACACTTCCCCACAAACACGGCCTCAGCTTCGTACCAAGAGCAAACTGTCAGTATGGTCAAATTATGTGAGGCCATTTGCAGAGCAAGCTGCAGGAGGTAGCTCGTAACGTGCATGAAAGAGAATGGAAAAATGAAACTGAAGTCACAAAACACAGTGTACCCATTCTATTTTTAGATTTAAACAGTAAAATATATCTTGCTAAATGTGTCCTTAAGAGCAAGAAAGTCGCATAATCCCTGCTCACTCCTACAGGGTGTTTTCCTCAGAATCAGCAAATTGTTTATGTGAAATCCAAGAGAGCTGTTCCTATCCTTTGTTTCTGAGTATGTGAGGTCAAAGGAATCCCTGTGCCACATTCACATACATCTGAAAGATACAGCCTCCCCTCCAGACAGGCAAACTCCAAGTAGGCTCCACTAATGGAACACATCACAAACCCACCACAGGAGCTGGAGAGCCCTTCCCAATATTCAATCCCCAAAGTGTGTGCACTCGAGACTGACATCTCTCCACTGAAATCACTGCACAGAAGAGCCAGTGACTCTCAAAGCCTACAACTCTCAGTGATCCCCCTGGATTATTTATGAAGGAGGAGGAAAGGGGTGAGGTCTGTTAGCTTTTCTTCATGATTAAATACTTGGTAATCCTTATGCATACGTTGCCTGGGACATCCAGGCAGCTGCAGACCTTTAGGATGGTGCTGCAAGGCAGAAGGCTCCTTTTATCAGGCAAAGGAAGAGCAGGGGCTGGAGTTAGAAGGAAGATCAGCCATCTCCTAAATGGAGAATGGAAAGAGGCACTGCAAGTGGGCACTGTCTTCATTTTCCCAATCACAGTAAGTTGCATGAATTAAATACTCTCAGAGCTTGGGGGTATTGGCATTTTCAGCCACAAAATGTTCCTCCAAAATAAGTTTGCACTAGAAGTGCTCATCACTTTCATCTCTATCTTACAGTTTCAAATCTCCAATAATTAGAAATTGCCCCAGGGAATAGGAGTCATAAGCCTTTTTTCGGGTCAGCTGGGGCACGGGAGTGCTGGAATCTGGATGCTTACAAAACAAACACTTTTTCATTTCAACTGTGTCTAACTGGTGAAACATCTAAATCAGGTAATTTAAACCCAAATCTTTTGGCAGCTCAGACAGAGCACCAAGTATCCACTTCTTAGCAGACCTTTGATTCCAAATGACCGTGGCTACTCTACTGTAATTTCAGCCAGGACTGCATAAGTATTTTGCAAGCAAAATTTAAAAATGCAGGCACAGTTTAAAATTTATGAGATTAGAAGCTGAGGACAAGATTCCTCTCCCAGTTACATTAACGTGGAATATTACAGCTGACAAGAAAACCGGGCTGAGGGACACAAACCCAGAAACAGGAGGCAGGGACACTGCAGAACAGGGCACAAACAGCCAGTCTCTTAAATACATAAGGATTTCAGTAGTTTTCAAGAAGTTAGAACTCAATTTAAGAAGTGAAATCAGAGGGGAAAGAGCTTCTCTGACCCTCTCTACAAAGCTAACTCACAGTGCAACTTCCTGTAACAAACCCTGTAACAACTCCTACTCCTGGGGAGGACCTGGATGCTGCTACATCCAGGGAACCCAGATCCTCGGTGAGGAGGATCCTAAAAGGGGAGCTGCTGCACCTCTACAGCTACTCTGAAGTGTGCTGCTGGTGGTTGTGAATGAGCAATTTCCAGCTGATCAGGTCCTGCTCTGAGTCTGCAGCTCCCCCACAACGAGCACTGTGCGTGTGAGGCAGCGTGCCATGGGAATGCCTCGGCCCTGCTGACATGCTGCTGACTGGTACCCCTGGAAAACACCAACAGCCTCCCACGGAGGTGTCTGAGGACAGAGTTTGGCCCTTTGAACAGAAGAGACACAACACTGCTGTCACTCGTGGCTTGTTTTGCTGGCACTCCAAGGTCCAAGCATTATGTCCACATGGCAGCAACTGCAAGTGGTCAAGCAAGGGTGAGCCTGCAATATCCCCACTCTAACAGGAAATGGGATGCAACATACTGGAAAGGAGGAATGGGAAGGCAGAATGGGAGGAACAGCAATGTGTGACATGGTTGCACACTGGAATCCTTTTACATTATTCCAAGTCCTTTCAAATGCCTCCTAAAATAAGTGAAATCAGCCATTGCCAAGGCCTGGTCCATGCCTATCATTAATTCAGGAACAGCAACTCATGTTTTTCATAAATAAAAATCTTGCATTTATTCACAGAGTGGCTAGGAAACCCCAATCCTCTGATACCTTCTCCCCACTGGTATCTCAAAGGCTGCAAATGTCTGGAGCCAGACTGCTTGCTTATCTTGGAGCCACACACCTCCTGATAAGGTGGAGGAGTACAAGTTACTCACAGTGGTTCAGTTGACTGGAGGAAGTCAGCAAGGGAACAGTTTACCAAGCTGCTTATTTCACAAAAGGAATTTTTTTTTAATCCTCCTTGAAGCTTTTTTTTTTTCCTTTAGAAAACGAAAAGGTTTTTGGAGAATCTGCACATTCTCTAAGTCTCCACACTGAAGGTCTGAAAACTTTTTTTCCAAATCAGAAATGGCGTAAGTACAAAACTCAACAAGTCACCCTGAATTTGTGGAGGGTGTTGTAACCTCTTTCCACAGTAATTTGGTGTTATCTGGTATCTTTCTTAGCCAGCTTAGGGAAAGGATATCCTTAGAGGCTCAAAATTCCTCTTCTGATAATCATTAACAGCTCTATTTATAGCTTGAAATTAACATGCTCATTCCAAATTAGAGTTAGTTTTGCATAACAATGTGACTCACCCTCTGTTCCAGAGCAGAAAACTCTTTTGATAGGAAAATGGTAAACTTCTAACTTATTAACATTGATCATCATGAAAAAAGGGACACTGGTTGGGTCTGGTAATTGTTTAACACTGCGTTAATGTCACTGCAAAATGATGGAAGGATAAAACTCATTTCAAGCTCGGATTTACCAAACCTTTTGAATACCTTTAAAAGCATATTGCACTTGCACTGATGCCCAGCACCAGCACCACCTACTTTCAATCTAAGGTAGAGTTTTAAGACCTTTTTTTTATCTTTACCCTGAATCACAGGGCAAAATGATCCAGGAGTGGGGAGAAGGTCCCCTGGATACTACCTAGAAGTTGTGTATTTTGTTACCTGTAGCTCATGGCTACTTGACAGACTAGCTCCAGCTCAAACCAAAATGATGCTGCTTTAGGTCTCACCTGAAGGCAGGCAAATTGAGGTTGAGTGATAGAAACCTTTTCAATTATGACATCCTCAAATACTGCAAGTGACTGTAAACCTCAACCTTTGCCTTAATTTTCTGGACTTCTTCTTGTCCAGCTTGAAAGACACTTTTATGAGGAGAAGAGAAAGTCTGCCACCTCTACAACTCATAATGGCTCACCTTGAACACATGGAATGCTTCAAACTGAATGTTGGGGCTTTTATCTCGCAGCAAGTTCATCATCAGCTTCAGGTTTTCTGGTTTGCTGATGTATTTAGTCATGATGGTGAAGTTGTGTCGGTCCAGAATCAGTTCACCCAGAAGCTGTAAGCACAATTAGAAAAAAACACCTTTTTTCAGTACACCACGTCATTTTTGAAAGCAAGGAAAGCAGCAGCCCATTCCAATATTTGCTTAAGAGGTTTCAATGTCACTACCTTTAAAAAGAAAGGAACTAGACTTCTTGTCATGCACTGGGTTACTTAATGCCCAATAATGCTCATCTTCTGAATACTACAGGGAGGGATCCTGCATGTGGGCTGGGTGCAATAGGGTGAGCAGTTGGGACAAAAGCAAGTGTAGTGCAGCTGTCCCACAAAGACACCCTCATTTCACTCCCATGTTACATTCACACCCCCCTCTGCTTCCATGTGCAGGCCATGTCACACTTGGTGCACCAGACAGGGACTTCCATGTTACTGCCAAGCTCATTGTAACCCACGTTCTGAACCAAAGCACAGATCTGAGCTCAGAGGAGCAGTGATAGTGCTCCTTCCATAGAAATGGCCCTGTGCTTCCCCAGAGGTCCAGGAAAGAAAAGACATAGTGAGCTCCTGTGCATTTCAGGAAGAGCATCACAAGCCCTCAGCTCTTTTGTTGGTAAAAAAATGGCTGCCCCATTGCCATACAGGCACCTTGATATTCTGCATAACACAGACTGCAAGTTTAGGAGGAAAGTGCTGAGAGACTTTACCTTCAAAGATTGTCTCTTTGTTACATAATTCTCAGAATGAAGGAGTTTTTCATAGTCCTCAAAGATCTAGAGTAACAAGAAAACACAAATGCATCAGATTCATGTCCATCTTTCCTTCTTTTGGTCTTTCTCACCCCAGAGGAGCAGCAGAGGCTGCAGTGGTGCCACCCTGTAGCACTTCACTGCAATGCCAGGCCCAGTTCTTGTGGCCTTTTCTCTTGGCTGGTTACCATGCAGTGAATTAACACCCAGAAACACTCCTCTTGCAAGTGTTGCAGAGGGGGAATACCACATATGGACTGGATGGAACAGGGGCTGCTGTGAGCCAACTGGGACAGAAGTAAGCCAGTGCCTGGACAGCCTTCTCTTACAGAAGGGTGACTCTGCTGCCAGGACATGTGGGTCCAGCACAGAACGTCCACTCGCTCATATCGTGGACGTGCCTGGCTGTGTGACTCAATAGAACATCCCAAAATGGTGATGGGGCATCCCAAATGCTCCTTTTGTGAGGTGCCACCTCGCCTGCCTTCAGCACCCTCGCTCGTTAAAGCTCTTTGCCCAGCAAGGGTCACTAGGAGCAAAGCGTGTGCTGGATTTTGCAGGGATCAAGGGGATCAAGAACATGGATCAAGGGGATCTTGTGGTCAGGAAGACTGAGAGAGAAGGCTGCAATGTGTTCAAACTAGCTACCAAACAAGTGGGAAAAATCAACACTGCTGCCCAATAGTCACCAAAAAAACAACCAACCAACCAACAAAAAAAAAAAAACTGCTTAGGCAATTGATACTTAAAAATTTAAAATGTCAAATAAAAGTAGAATGGGGACTGTTCCAGTGCAGTGCTTCAGTATTAAGAGAAAAGATTAGCAGAGACACTTATTTTGCTCCAGCTAAGCTGCATTAGTGACTCAGCAATAATAAGCCTGCTCTTTATTTAACCTTCATGGTAACAAGAATGAAAGAAATCTGTCTTTTCATTTTGGCAATGAAATAAAGAATACCTCAGGTAACACAAAAACATAACCCACAGTCTAATTCCATGATCTGTATCAATCCAATTTTAGTTGAATCCAACGGAATTTTTCTGCCCCACATTTGGTCCAAAAGGGAGCCGAAAAATCAAAGTGAAAAATAGCAGCTAACCAAGGGACTATTAGGAAGATAATAGGAATACTCAGACCTCAGTCCCTCATTTAGGTACATGTAATTTCCAGTAATCCTAAAACTTGTTTCAGTAACTCTTCTCCTCTGTCCCAAAGTACAATAAATAACACCGGTGTGGCCCTGTCGGTGCTGGGCTATCACAAAACTGTTCAAAACCATGCACAAGTTTTCTCCCATAATCTGTTTACATGCAAAGTTTCATGGAAGAGATGAGGAGATCCGATGCACTCGGCAAGGAATAAAATTTGCCCTTAACCTTTGAGTTCTCCTGAAACCTTGGCATGTGTCCCCAGGTGTGTGCAGAGGGGGTATCACATGCCAGGCATCCATTCTGCTCCAGTACAAAGCAGTGTTTGGTTTTGCAGTTCTGTGTGAGGGGTTTTTGCAGAGCACAAAATCCCCCTGTGCATTTTTTTTGCAGCCAAACATAAACAGATTTTTAAGAAGTCTTTCAGCATTGATACTTACTACATCATAATTTTGTTCCAGAAATTCTGCTACCAACAACTTGTGTCTTGTTAACAGGTCCTGGGGAAGAACAGAGAAAGGTTACCTGAGAGAGCGAGTGCCTGTGATTGTCCCTTGATTCTCAAATGTATTTGAGCACTTTTGACCAGAAGGCATTTACAGCATGATTTCTAGACAACACTGCTTTCATTATGTGTCTAGTAGGACTTCAGGGAGAACTCAGTTGATGTAATTCTAACAGAATCAATATAGAACTATTCTAATACTCTTCCTCTTTATTCCTGTTTCCCTCCCAACTTTTCTTGTTGTTGATAGGTCATAGTGCACAGTACTCACATTAAACAGGGATGGGGAAAAGGAAGAAATTAAATTAACTCTTTATGGAGGATGAGCTATGGTCTCCAAGCCAGAAGTGATCTACATGCTACCCCACAGCTGGGAATAATGCTAAGCCTGAACTGCTATTGCTCATCTCCAAGAATACAAGGAAAACTGAAATTCAACCACTGTATATACATTCAGCTATTTAACAATGAAAGCTAGGCACCAACCTAAGCTAAGCCATCCAGGCTCCCTCCACCTCCACTCCCTTCCCTGGAAGGAGTCTCAGGTAAGCAGGATGAGTCCCTTCTGTAGAGCTTTTTCTGCCCAAGGTTGGCTTTCTGACACAAAGCAGTAGTGGACCTTTCAGACAGCTGGACAGACTGCCTCCCATTCCAGAAGGCCAACTACTTCAAATTTAAATTAAAAGAACCTCTCCCACAGAATCTGGATGCTGGTGCTCAGTGACAGAGATGCAAATGTTCAGCTCCAGAAGCAACTGAGTCTTTTTACCAGATGAATAGCTATGAAAGAGTGGCTAGTGTGAGGCATTTAAGTATGATTTTTTTCTTACTGGTTCTTTTAAAACATAACATCGATCGCATTAAATGCCTGATGAAGTCCATTCAAGTTGGTAGTTTGCAGTGAATCAGTTTCTGCTCTTTTTCACAATCTTTTTCTTGGTTTCCCTACCCAGGCAGAGACTGAAGCTGATGAGGAGCTCAAGCAGATGGACAGACACAAAAAAAAGAAATCCTTTACATACCAATCCTTTAATTTATTTTTACCATCAATTATAGGAGGAAAGCAGAGTGCTACAAAATCCAGTGCCTGTTTAAATACATCCCTTCATTTAGCAGGACTGCAGTGGCAGCAGTTTTAAAGGCTGAATGAAACATGTGATTCAGGAGCTTTTATGCAGGGCACTTAGAGGCAAGTACAACATCCTTCAATAGGGGGCACAAATGAAATATAATCCAAAATGAGTTTTTTGTGGGAAATGACGAGGAAGCGTGGAGCAGCAGCATTCAGCCAGCACATTCCAACTGTGCTTGCACCCTCCACAGACAGCTTATACCTTGAAATACAAGCCCTTTTCCTCTGCACTTTTAACACCTCTGTTTCCTCTCTGCAGTGCACCTGGATAACTTTAATTAAGAAGTACATCTCCAGATCATAAAAAATTCCAGTGCTCCCCTACTATAAATATCCTCAGATTTTAATGCACATTTAATTAAGCCCTCCTCTAGTGCATAGACTATCCAAGGCTCTCAGCTCTGAACCAGACACTTGAGTGGTAACTGCAAACCCAACGTGGGGACAACAGAAATGAAAACGTGAGTTCAGTAATCCAGCCAGCAAACAATCACAGCACTTATTTTTCCAGTATTAGAAATGAGATAGCTCCATATTTCATGATTCAATCTCTGCCACATCACTTCTTGCTGTTCCAGCTATTCAGAGTAACAGACAAACAGGAGATGAAATGAGCAGCTGGTTTATTTCCAGAACTGACCGTGTATCAGGTGCTAAGAGGAAATTTCAAAAAACATAAAAATGCCATTTATACATTTCCCCCAACATTTTAAAAGGTTATTTCTGTCCTTTGTCTGAGCGTGAGCTGCCCTCATACTCCTCTCTTTCCAGTGCATATGAGGATGTAGAATCCTATTTTTAATCCTGCTAAAAATACACTCAGTTCACAGGGGACAGAAGTACATTCTACAGCTGTAGATCTACAAACAACATCCATCTCTCTTCTTTTTGGGAGGGTTGTAGCAGTCTACAGTCCCTGCCACAGCTTAACTGACCCTTGTCCCCATCCTGCCTCCTGGCTGGGGTGAAGACTGTCCATCACTACCAACACACTCTGCTGTCCTGCTCAAAGCAGGACCTGGGGAGAAGATGCAAATCTCTTCTGTCAAGCTGGGAACTGAGTCCAGGAGCACTTTCTCTGACCAGAGACAAATATGCTTCTGAGCATAGCAGAAAAAGCCAGAAAGAGAAGATTTAAATACCTCGGTTATGTTGCATTTTTGTACCTTGTCTGTGTTTCTGTACTAATTTGAATTTCATAACCTTTACCTAATAGACACCACAACAGCGAAACTTAAAATAAGGGAAAGATGCTGCAATTGATTAGGGAGTGATTTGAATTGCTAATCCTGCTCAAGTCATTACTGAAGAATGCAATGTTATCTCCATTATGCAAATCTTTATCCCATTCAGTAGGTTAGTAAACACCAGTAAAAAGCCAGGTTTCAGTGTATGTAGAATCACTCAGCTGAGCTCTAACATTCTTTACAATTACTCCTGAGGTCTATCTAATCATGTTTCTAATTAGCTTTGAAAGGAAAGAATAAACAATGTGTTTCTATGACAGCAGGGAGCTCAGTGGTAGAAGAAAAAAAGGAGTTAGATCTATATTTGGAAGAGTCTTTAACTAAAAAGACTTTCCCTCAGCTTTCCTAAACTGTTTTTCAGAAATAAATTAATCTTCCCGGTATGTGAAGGTCACAGGCATCGAATTTTTTTTTTTTTTCTTTTTGCTCAAAGACTGTAGTAGCACCTGGTGGGAAGGATGATGGCCACATACAAACTCAAAAAAATTTGGCAACTTCACCTAACCTCATTTTTAATACAACACAAACTCTACACAGTACACTCTACAGAGCCTATGCAATGCTTCCACCTACTTAGCTTTTAGCACTACAGTCCTTACACTGAACCATGGGCACAAAAGTAAGACTATGAATACATTGTAAAATAATCAGCAGGCTTGGCATTAATCTAAACTTAACTGCTGAGCTCAGAAGGGACAGCAAAAATTACAATTATTTCAAATGTTAGTTTTAAATGATGCCTTCTATTTACTTGTGTGGTCATGATGGGCCGTGGGTTTGTCCTGAGGAAAGGTAGGGAGAGAAAAAGATTATGCATTTTACAAGAACTGTATGCAGTTAATTTGAGTTTTAAATGGTAGCATAAAAGACCATGGGTTATCAAGGTGAAGAATGTTAATTAAATACAGATTTACATTTCTCTAAAGATTCCTTGCAGACTTGAACACTGTTGTCCTGCAACGATAGGACTAAGGGTTAATTAATTATATCCTTTACTGTACAATAAAAAAGCCACCCAGTTCAAAGCAATACAATGCTCAGTGATGACTTCTGATGGAGTGCTGCTTTTGACACAAACTATGATGCAGATATTGAATAATTTACCTTGAATGTAGCAAAGGCATCAGAAGCAATATCAAATGTTGACATTTCCACATATTTAAAAAAGTCTCTGAACTGTTCTGAAAATAGTATGATTTTGGCCAAGGGTTCATGGCGGATACACTCTCTCAGCATAATTCCACAACGTAAGGCAATATTTGGGGATTCATATCTGGAGAATGAAGATAAACAGAAAACATCAAAACACAGAAGAAGAAAGATAAACAGGCACCTTTCTAGCAACAGGGAACTTCGTAGCACAGGTTAACACATGTGCCAGAAGGGACACCACACATGGAGAGCAGCTCCCAGCCACAGTGCTGTACCCAGCTGCAGGACCTCATCCCAAAGCTCAGGAGCAGACACACAGATAAGGCTGCCAGAATTTTTCATTGCAAACCTCTCTCTTCCCAAGCCAAAACACATTTTGGTGCAAATTTGCACTACACCTCCTCCCTGTGGAAAGATCGTGGGGAGTCTGCAACATTTCAACAGAGCTCCTTCACCCTTTTGGATTTGTGAGAAAGCACAGCCCGTACAATATAATAACCTCCCTTTTCAGATTCAATTCTGAGCTCCTCAGTTTATCCAAGAAAACTGTAACACATCATGACTATCCATCACCTCCCACTCCTCTTCTAGAGGACACCACTGGAGTATTAATGAGGAAGGTAGGAAGAGTGTCTCCAGGCAGTCTACACAGGATTAAGCTTTCTGTAGCTCAGATTTTTTTTTTTTTTATTTTTTTTTTTTTTTTTTTCCCCCCTGGTTTAGGAGGATTTCTGCTCAATTCCTCTTCTGCAGAGGCTCTGGCTGTGTTGAGAACACAAGCACCCATTCCTCAAGTTACAATCCTGTTATGGCACATGCACTGCAATAGCCAGGAGCCAGCACACGTCTCTCCCTTGGAGAGGAAGGAAGGGAGGGAGCGGGGAGGCAATTCAGATCATCTTCCATTTCTATAAAGTCTTGATTTCTTTAAGGCTGAAATTAATCTGAAACAAAACTGTTAGAAACCCATTAAAAAACAAAAAGGATGAAATCCAACAGTCAAGAAGGACTTAAAATGAACTTTTTCCAGCAGTCTGCCAGAAATCATGTGAAAGTGGTGAAGTCCAAGGGGACAGAAAGCACTCTCTGTTTCAATAAACTGGTTATACTATATCAGAACTGTATATTATCACCCAGAGCTTATCAGCATCGTTTTTCCTTTGCACAATTAATTCCTATCAGTAGGCCAAAAGAAATACAATTTAAAAAAAAAAGAAAGAAAAACACAAAATGCCATCTGTGCTGTAAGTGAGTGGGCCCTCAAATTTACCACCAGCATGCAATTTAAAAGAACTGTTGTGTTCTGCGAGCATACCAGAGCTGCATACTTCAACCTGCTGTCAACAATAGTTGGCTTAATGAAAATGGATTGCTATTCCAAACAGGCAAATGAAGCTTCCCACCCTCAAGGAAATGCAGGCATTCAAGCCCCTGTTTGTTTTGGTTTGGGGAAGCATTTGCAAACTTGAATTTTTAACTCTTCAGACAGCAGAAATTCACTGATGTTTCCCGTTGAGGCATCGACTCCATTAACAGGAATACTAATTTTTAAGGAAAATGAGGCAGAGCTGCTCCTAGGAGTGCAGCCAGGAAAATATTTAATAGTTGGCTAATGAATATTTTGGTTGGAATAAAAGTAAATTACATTGTTTCCAGTACAATAACTTTTAAAAACATTAAGTATCAACAGAATCATTCTTAGTCAAATGCTCCATTATCTGGAAGTGTGTTATGGATCTTTGGCTGTTCACATAAGCAAGAGAAGTTGTGTTTGGTGCCTGGAATAAGCCTGGAAGAAGTTTACAGGCTGCCCAGTCACAGCTAGCATGTCCTTTGCACCCACACTCACATGCAAAGCCACCAGGCAGGAATGATAGAAATGTGTTTCAAAATCACTTCTAATAAGCAATTAGTGCTCTATGCTGATGTATTTCCACAGCAGAAAAAAATACTGAGTTCTGCTCTGTTTGGATGAACTTACAACCTAAAGAAACCCCCCACAGAGTGAATACTGGAGACAACCAGAAAATGAAACAATGGACTTGAAGTACTTCAAAATGCTTATTGTGGAGTTTGAAGGAGGCAAGACTGAGAGCAGAAATGCATTTCTCTGTAAAGGGAATCATTCTTCCATGGTTAGTGCAGACAATGTTACAAGGTGAGGAGCACAGGCAGGAGATTTCGAAGGCATCAAGCCTGGGAGACACAAGGTCTTAAACAGATATATTCTGATCTGACTTTACACTACTTGTCCAGCCTGAGTTTATCCTTGGACAAACTCAAGGGGAATTCTGCAACCTCAGCCAACATACCATTAAAGCTTTAACTGCACTGTGACATGAAGAGGTCATCACAACACAGGTTGGGGCAGTGTCTAGGGTAGAGATACCATGTGGAATGAGATACAGATGTATAGATATATATTCATAGAGAAGCTTCTCAATGTGTCACTTGAGAGAAACAATGCAAGTGCCATAAACTTAACCCTCAACAGTCACTGTCGTAAAAGGAAAATATTTTAAATTACAAAGGACCAAAGTTATTTCTGGGCTAATGCAATAGGGTAACACCAGAGCAAAAAATTGGCCTAAATACTCTTGGTTCTTTATGTACACCAAACACTTCACTCATCTGAAATCCTATACACAAAGCCTGCACACAAAAAATAAGATGCTATTAAAGCAAGTCTTCGTGCAGCAGCAAAGTCAAATAACCTAGACAAATGAAAGAAAAAAAAAAAAGTTAACTGATATGTGTTTTCTGAAGCTGAGAAGCTGGAAGGAAGCAGGTAACAAGTAAAGCAAAGTCTAAAAGGCAGGAACTGTTATTTCAAGTTGGCAGTTCCACTGGAGTATGAGACAGGAAACACCGGGCGGGAGCTCTGACTGAAGATCCTTCCCACCCAACAGAGCTCACATCAAGCCACAAAAAAGCAACCTTTTGCTTTTGGGGACTGACAGGGGGCAGAGGAAATTTTGCATCCAACAGTCACAGTAGTCTTGGGCCATTTCTTTTATAGGTGATAGGTATATAGGTAGAGGTGATTATTTTTTCTCTCCAGGTAATGTCGTGATGTCATGTAACAAATATGGAATGGCACAAGTCAGCCAAATCCACTTTCTTTTAGCAGAGTTTGATTTCCTAGATTTCCTATAGCATTATATAAATATGTATCTATAGAATATAAATAATATCATTCATTCAGCATAAAATAAATAAGAAAACATGTCCTCAAGTCACATTTTCACGTGGTGGTGTCTAACATGAGGTGCTTGTTTCCCAGTCCTGCAGCTGACTGCACACATGCACCCCACGCTTTGGGCATGCAGCAATCTGTGTGTTCAGGGCCCTGCCCTGGCTGCAGGCACAGATTTTAGGCCTCATTTTTAGACAGTCCCAGCAGCAGAACACAGGCAGGGAAGGCATCATCATGTCTGACATCATTACACTGTTCTGCAGCAGCTGCTCAGGCTGGGCAGGACTGACTCTGGACTTCTACTGATGGATTCAACTGCACTTTTTAACAAGACATTCCAGAAATGGCAATTCTGAGCCAGTGCAGCGCTGCAGAGGGCTAGTCAAGACATCATGAACTAGGAGCCCGAGGACCACAGACATGCTGCTGCATGCAGCAGGATTCTCCAAAAAAAGCATCTAAGTGATGCCATTTAAATTCATCCACTGACTCAGGTTACCTACTGTAAAATGTCTGTCAGAAGCATATATGCATAAAAATTTTACTATCATCTTAATATTCTTGGTTGCTACAGATGCCAAAGAAAATCTGGGACATAATCCAAAAATATTTTTTATCTTTAAATAAAGCCCAGACATATGGTAGTGATACATGCTCAACATGCAAGATCAAAATGAATAAAGAACTGAAAAAGCACAGACGGAGAAAAGGGAAGAAAATGATTGTATTACATATGAAATTAAAAACAGTTTGTAATAATGATGGAGAGAATCATCATCACTGTCCTGAGGTTAAAAACAAAAAAAAATATTTAATGATGAAAGTTGTGGAGTTAATTACAGAAAGAATTTAAAGTTGAAGTTCACTTGTGGCCACAAGCATTGGAGAAGTCTGTCTTTTAATGCATTTTTGCTTCTCTCTGTTCTACCACACAGTGCTCCAGTTTGACTCCAGTTATTTACAGACTCCACAGTTGTCACTTCTGCAATGCAAAAAGGTCTAAATGAGCCTGAGCAGTCACCAACGCTACACATGAGTTTATGGTGAGAAATGAAGTACACATCACATGGGGAGCAGTCAAAAACAACCAGCACATAATTATTTCAACATGAAGTTTGGTGAAGAAATAACAGCCAAATGAAAAAATCTGATCATTAAGAAGTATAGAATTCCATAGAAACAAAGTCAATATGAAAAGAATAAAGTAAGAAATCTGGAAGAAAATCTAAAAATCCTTCTTTTTTTTTTTCTAAACTAAAAGTGGGAAAGTAGACCAGCTGCAATGCCAGCATGTTCCAGGCAATGCTCTTTAATGAAACTCAAATTAAAGCACCTACCCTTTTAGAAGCATGAATAGGATATGTGGATGGGCACTAATGTATTCCACAGTAGGGCTGCGTGTGCCAATTTGTCTTCTCAAGATGTTGTTGAATATCTGGGAAACATCCTTTTTGCCCTGTTAAAGAAGCAAAATATGTCTTTGCTTAAAAAAACATGAGCAAACAACCATTTACTATAACATCGATTTAAAGTACAAATGAAACTGAAAACAGAACAGGTCAGCCTTTTATATTTTCTCCAGTCTCTCTGCCTCATTTTTGCTGTTTCTCCAGTGCCACAAGAAGGCTTCATCCTTCGGGCAGCTCTGAAAGGCTCCTGACTTCCCCACTCCCATTTGCACCTTTTTTTTCCTAAATGAAGATGTGCATTCCTCTTACACTGCCAACCAAGTCCCTGGCTATTTCAAATAGCAACACTAAAGCTCCATAAAAGCAAGCCACTACCCTGAGCCAAGCGTGCTGTTGCTGTGTGTGCTGTTGCTTCCCTAGCCTCCAAATGTGAGTAATCGAGCTGGTACCAAACCACTGCCACACTGCCTACACTTAAAAAGCTAAAGCTTTTCATTAGTCCAGTGCCAACAACTCCAAGTGTGATTACATTTCTGAAAATCAGGGTTAAATTTAAACTGTGCCCATTATTTACCATGAAAAATGAAATAACTGCTACCAATAAAATGGCTGCATCACATACGTGTCTCTGCTTTAATCAAAACTGAAGTTCTTCTCTTCGTCCTAATCTTGTGCTGTATGCCCCTATCTACACAGTCACAGTTTGTCTTCAAATGCCTCCCTGTGCAAACAGCTTTCCAGAAGGTCTTTCCAAATCATGTTCTGTTCAGACACAGAGTTCACCAGTACATCTTGCATTAGAAATCATCCTCTTCCTCCCCCGCCGCTTTCTCCCCTGGCGCAGCAGACAAATTGATGTGTGGAGTTAAGTGAAGTGGGAGATGGCTGCACTAAGGACCAGTAACCAAGGCACTGAGTCAACAGCAGGTCACTCTGCACAGGGCAGGCTGAAGCAAAAGGTCACTTATAATCTGTACATGCTCATTGATCTGCCTTGGGAGGACAAACATTCCTTGGCAGAGAAATTATTGAATGTTTGCAGCCAAGGAGCAGATAGTTTCACACGGAGGAAAATTCCCTGGTTTCACCTCTACAAATAAATCAGTGCCGAGGAACACAAAATATTCTGCTTTCCTACTTGTTCCAGCCCAGCTGGGAGACTTGGAGACTCTGGGAATTGAACAGGAGAATCAAATGAGTGCAGGCCAGTCCATCTGCCTTTGTCTGCAACACTTTTTTTGACCCTTGGACATAATTTCAAATAGGCTAATTCTGTATAAAGTCATCCCATTCTCCCCTATCTTTACAACACCCGTATCATATGCCTGGAATCCTGTGATCCCCACGGCCTTCAGCAGTTACTCCAAGATGAAAACAATTCAGACAAAGAAGAGCTGTTGAAAGGGTGAGGTAAAGATGCCCAGAAATTAAGTGATCCTCTCTGCTATGCCAAATTTCTATTAGTTACTTAGTACTGTGTGCATTGCAGCATAATATCCACAAGCAGAGAGGAGATAGATATAGATATATAGATACATGTATCCAATTACAGCTAATTTTCTAGAGATCAGTGATAGTGAAAGCCAGAGTTGACCTCCATGGGTTCTCCAGGAGGGAATGGAGGCAGATAGGAGGGAACCCCAACAGATTTCCCTCACCACCTGACATACATTCAAATTGTAGGAGTACTTTTGAAACATTCCTCACTTGGATCTGCAATTGAATTTTGCCTTATAATGAAATACATATGGCCACTAAAGCACAAGATGAGGCAGCATGAAGAGAAAGTGGCTAGACAAGAACAAAAAAAAACTGCCAAGGATGCATTATATACATACAAAATTGTATAATACCTGCACCATAATTTAGCCCCTGTTTCAAGGCAAAGTAGGGGAAAAATTATAAAATCACCAGTCCTGGGCTTGTAGTTATTTGCTGCCTATTTTAGGGGCTTTACAGTTTGTGAAACTTTAGGCTTACACACAGTAACATCTACATTTTTACTTGACTTCTTCTGTTTGCACATTTGCCTCAGTTCTTCAAAGTTCAAAAATAAATTTCATATTTTAAATTTCTAAAAATCCAGTCTGATCTTGATTCTGGGCTCCTGCCCAAACCTGACTTTACTGCTTCATAACAATATCATCACTGAAATGATATCTTGTTTTTTGAGTGGCAGAAGCAATAAACCTGTGTTTTCTATGGATGAGTGATGGATGTGTACAAGTCTCCCCCACACAGTCTTTGAAAACACATCTTCAAAGGGAAGTTCAGCTGTGTAAAATTGGGATCAAAGTGGGCAGCAGGTTTGGTGAGGAGGACACAGGGAGTCAGGACAAAGCAAAGTAACATTATTGCCTTCAGAAATCAGATTTTCAGTAGTTTATGATTTGCTTTTTACCATTACATACGGATCAAAAAATTAACTTGCATGTTATAGAGTGATGAAATTGCTTTTTCATCGAAGAAACTTAAATACCAACTATGGCCACCAATATAACAAAATGGAAACAGAAAAGTTGATAAACTGGAAAAGTCAGTGGGAAGACATGAAGACAAAGCAGCACATGCTCTTACTGTCCTCTTGTTCAGTGACATTTGGTTTCTAGTGTTTTGTCCAAAGAACATGTATAACAGCTTGGCTAAATGATTGGAAAGTTTTTGCAATTAATAAAAAATATATTTTGCAATAAGAATTATGAGAATTGTTTGTAATAACAGCAATTCAACAACAGATTAGGTATTTCATCCATGCTTGCTTTTAAAGATTGTATGTTCAATATGTTCATACAGATTTTTTTTTTCTGGCACAAGCAATACAGACTGTCATATAACTAAAAAAATGCAGAAGTGTCCCTTCTGTGCTAACTGTATCTTCTCCTCCCCTCTTCTCCATTTTTCTTAAAGGGTTTTTTAAGGGCTTGGGTTGTTGGGTTTTGAGTATTTTTGTAATTAGACATTTAACAGTAACCAGAGGAGGCACAGAGAAGACAAAGCATTAAAAAAACCGCTCCTGAACTTAAGACCTGAGCAAGAGTTAGAGAATTCCAATAAAAAAATTTAAAAAATTAATACATTCCATTTTCAAAAATTAATACAAAATAAATAAATCAGTCCTTGATCCTGGATTTACTGGTGGTAGGGAGTGGGCTGGGAAAAATTAAACATAAATCACCCATTTTCCTCCCTTTCATTCATTTACAAAATGAAAATAACTTCTACACATGACTCCCGCAAAAGGTGTCTCTGAGAGCATCAGATCTCTTTGAGAAACTGATTTTTCTCTCCAGCAGCTGCCTGGGTACTGCTGGAGAGAAAAATTGGGTACCCAATTACATTGTGTACTGCTTCTGTCCCAGACCTCAGCGGTGGAGGTTTGGCTCCCGCGAGCTGGGGATTTCCCACTGATGGTCGGACACTTTTGAGGAATCACCAGCGCCCAGGAGACACAGAAATCATGGAACTCATAACAGCAGTCCCTGGGGGGCACTATCCCAGCTGACTGCAAACCACAAGAATGACAATGACCTGACAGTGACAGAGTTTATTCCCATCCCTACCAGTCAACAGTAAATTAATAGGGTTGATATTTATCCTTAATTACTGCAATCTTTGGTACTACAACTCTTCTCCTTACAAGCAAGTTTAGTTGTCATAGTAGTTGTTTACTAGGTTTTTGGCTTTAACAACAAAGCTGGCAAGAAGTTCCACAGAATATATAAATTTATATTTAAATATATAAAATTAAATAATATATAAACATATACATTCATAATTATCTTTGTACCGTGAAAAATAAGTTATATTCCTTTATTCTTTTAACCCAAACAATTAAGTGAAGGACACCCAAATTACCTTGTGACCTGCTGTCTGTTTTTAACATGTTTTTCAATTCCTTTCCTCTCAGCGAAACCAATTTAATTCTTTCAGTCTTTGTAACATGGAATTCTCCATGCTTCTAATTATTTTTATTCCATGTCCCTGACCCCTTTCTAAATTGGACACTCTTCACAGACAGCAGGTAGCTCTAGCTGCACCACCCCAAAGGTCATCCCTGCAGTTTGTAAGGTTGGTCCTAGACAGTATTCCCAGCACCATGTCCTGTCTTGTTTGGATATACATGGAAATATTTCTTTATTGTTTTTGTTTTAATTTTTAAAAAATCAGATTTACTGCTAGTGTACAAACGTGTCTTTCAGGAAACCAACCAATCTAGAGCAGCAACTTCCTTCAGCCTGTGGAAATCAGTTTTGAATGCAATGAAATTATTTAGACTTCAGAAAAATATGGCTCTAGTCACTGACAACACCAAGTCCAAGGAGATGGAAAAAGTTTATGCATGCCGACCTACCTCAAAATCTATCAGCTGCAGGTTGGCAATAAGCATCACTAGAAGGCCACTGTTGTAGAGCTCTTGTGCCAGCTGGGCCACGATTTCTGTGGGTGGCTCTTTGTCTGTGGTCCCACACAGAATTTCTTTCATTGCTTGCAGAGATTTTGACACTTCCTCTGATGCCTTTTCGCCAGCAGATAATGGGTTTTGTTTTTAAAAAATCAAACAAGAAAAAAAAGGTTGTTCTTTTAAAAGACATGCATTTCAAAACAAATGTTTCTAAAGGTACTTACAATGATCATTATCTATTGCAAAATGATATCATAATTTTAGGTAATCATGGAGGCTGGAGCATCCATATTGTACCCTGCAGGCCTTCCACAAGATAAATTCAATTTAAACATGACATACCATCGCTTACAGACCACGGGCATAAAAATAGGTCAAGAGAGCAATCATCAACTGGTGCCAGCGAGATCCTTTAACAGGTTTGGAGGCAGGCACAGCCCTGCAGCAATTTCACTGTTGCTCCCCCTGTCCTCCCCAGTGGGTTCCACGGCACACATGGGGCAAGAGGTGCCAGATGAAGGTACCAAACCAGGTGGCTGCTCCCACCAGAGGGGTGGCTGCTGGGTGGCCTCCCCATCCACTGCTTCCTGATGGGCTGTCCCAGCTCCTCTGCTGGGAACCCAAAAAAATCCTCGCAGCCCTGTGGCACTGCTTAACCCAGCAGGCAGCTGAACACCCCACAGCTGCTTGCTCGCTCCCCCTCACTAGAATGGGGGAAGGAACTGGGGGGAGGAAGTAAATTTTTAGGTTGAGATAAAGGTAGCTTAACAGGATAGAAAAGGAAGGAAGAAACAGTGGCAATAACAACAACAATAACCATAGTAAACAACAAGTGATGCTCAGTGCAATTGCTTACCACCCAATGTCCAGCCAGCTCCTGAGCAGCAGCCCCGGGCCAGCTTTCCCCCCAGCATTATGTACTGAGCACAATGCCATGTGATATGGAATATCCCTTTGTCCCCCTGGGGTCAGCTGTCCCAGCTGTGTCACCTCCCAGCTTCTCGTGCCCCCAGCCCACTCGCTGGTGGGGTGGAGTGTAAAGCAGAAAAGGCCTTAACTTCATGTAAGCACTGCTCAGAAACAACTAAAACATCAGAGTGTTATCAGCTTTATTCTTATCCTAAGTTCCAAACACAGCACATTACCAGCTACTAGGAAAAAAATTAACTTTATCCCAGCCAAAGGTTGACATCTTCGCATTGCCACCACCTATTTCTCCTCGTCAGGTGTGGTTTGAGCCAGCATCTTCCACAAGGGATTTGCTCACTGAGCGCACAGGCACTTCAGTCTCAGGTTGAGAAATTTAAATTAAACAATTTGCTTTAGTAAAGCTCCACAGCTACCACCAAGTTAAGTAGAATAGCTCTTTCATATCTTTTACTCCCACCTAGAGTATACTAATCCTTTGCAATATTTCAGGTACCTAATGTAGAGGATGAATCCCAATTACCTTACCAAGTATCTTGACCAGCAGGATTACAACAGGGAAAAGAAAGAGACACACGTATAAACAAGTAACAGCTTAGCATTCATGCAGTCAGCAGGTTAAAATCAGATGTGAGTGATAATACCCCACTTCCCAAGGAAAAGGACCGCTGGCTGCAGCATGGCAGCTCTGGCTCACACTCTCCTCACAGCTTTGCTCCACTTCAAACAAATAAAGACTCTGTGGAGGAGTCATTTTTTCATGTGGGCGTGTGTGCTGTAAATGCCACCTGCTCCAGCCATGGGGCTATGGGGGCAATGGCTCCTTCTGGGTCGGGTTATATTTAATACACACACGACCTGCAGCAAGGCTGATTGGATTCTTTGGCAGGGAGTGGGAAGGAAGTAAGGAACAGGTTTGAAAGCAAAGCTGAGAATGACAGCAAACTGCCAGGCAAGATGCTGAAGACAGGACAGCATTTCACATCTTTGAAAAACCTTAACTTGAAGTTAGCCTTTTGTTAGCATAGCAGATGAAAAAGAAATCAAGACAAACACAGAAAACTCAGGAGTTATTTGTAAAAGCTATCTGGAAATTAATGGATGTTCAAAGCAATATCAATAATTTCTATATATCTCTCAAATATACTGAAAGGAAAAACATCATGCTTTCAAATACCACCCCATCAATCTGTATAACATAACACCACAGTGCTCTGAAGAGGCATCTCTCACCTGCTGCTGATCTCCCAACATTTTCAGTCACAGATTTTATTCTCATTAGTGAATAAAAATGATAGAAAAAAACTAGAAGTCCTAAAAAAACAAATCCAAACCAACCACAGTAAAAAGCCACTTTTACATTGCAGCTACCTGGAAGATTTAAGCATTGATTTTGCACAGCATAAAGAACTGCTCTCCTCCAATCTCTTTGTACCTACTCGCAGTTTTCTGCTGGCTGAGACAGGTCAGCATGAGCAGCGTGTAAATGAGCCTGACTATGTGATAACTTCTAACAGCAGAAGTCTTGATGTTCCTTATCATCACTCAGCAAAAGAGCCTATTTTTACCTCAAATGTTAGTCGTGTGTCACTTGAGATATCCCACAGAGTACAGATGGGATTAACAACAGGGGCTCTATCTTAGAAACTTAAGCTCTAAATCTTTAAAAGAGCTAGGGAAATATTTTCATTTCAAAGGAAAAGCCCATACATTTTTGGCTTTCCACCCTTTCTGCTGGGCTGGGTAAGAATCTCTCTGGCATTCTGTAGTTAAAAAAAAACATTAATAACTTTGCTTTCAAGTATAAGTAGTCCTTTCTGATATGTAGAAAAAAGATCTGCAGGACTCAGCTTTAGGTTTAATTCTCAAAAAGGAGGCCAAAGAATGCTGTGTGAGAAAATGAAACACAGAACACTGGTGCCGGTGGGCAAAAGTGGCCACCACAGCTGCATTTCTCTAATCACCTGCCATCCCATCCGCTCCTCTCCTCAGCTTTTCCACATGCAATCTACATTTCTCCCCCTTCATAGCCTCTCCATGCTCTGTGTTTAGACATGCAACTTGCCACCAAAAGTTATTCACAGTCAAATCTAAGGACAGCTCCTCAGTGGATATCCCTCACGATATGTCAGGAGGAGAACCATAATCCCAAACACAGATTCTTAAATTAACAGCCTCCATTTTGACATTTCCTCTTAATCTCACAGCAATTTTAGAATAATACCTTAAGTACATAAGCACTGTTTCTGGGATGGAAACTTTCTTAAGACTCAGAGAAAAAAGACATGCCAAGATCCGAAGACTGAACATCTGTCCAAAACAAACAAAGCACATTTATTCACTCAAATACATGGAAAATACAAGATGACAGAAATATATCTGCATAAGAAGTCAGACTGGTCCTGAGCCTCTTTAGGAAAAACTGCAAAAACAAACAAAAAGCCTCAGCAAGACATGCTCCCCACAACAATGTCACAAACAGAATTCCAGTGACAAAAAAAATAAAAAGGATTTGCTAGAAACCCCTAAGTCTATTATGACTTCCATGCTACTTTTTATTTTCCATCAGTGGCAAGAGCAACAGTAGCAAAGTGCTGCAACCATCAGTCCAGCAGAAGTTACAATGCAAAAGAAGCAGTTTCATGAAATATCAAAGCATTTCAGCCATTTGCCTCACTCTTGCAATTAGGCACAATCTTATTTCCAGCAGATTTTCCTTTTATCCTCTAGGTACAAGCCCTTTCCATCATGACTGAATTTATGCCATTATATTTAGAGAGGCTGTTGTGAATAGAGAGGGAAGAAGGAGGAAAGGAGAAAATTAAACACATAATCCTAAACAGAACAGCTTATATATATACATAATAAAAAGTGGGATATGCTGAACTTTGGACAGTCAAAAGTTGCAGGTAGGGACAAAAATGCAAGGATGAAAAATGCAAGCTGATTCCCAGCACACACACGAGTTTAGCATATGCACTGCTGTCCCTGCACAGATGTCAGGATCTCAACCTTCTAAGCCAAGTTTCTGGTCTTTCCAACAAGTCTCTTTCCAACAAGAACTGACTCTGAAACCACAGAGTGTAGTTTATAATGACCATCAACCCACAAGAGGTTTTTGGGTCCATTTTGAAAGACAGGATTTCGTGTAAATGCTGAAATCTAACAATCCTTGGATTACTCTGCCAACCCTACTGGACTAGATGATCGACAACAGCCTTGGAGATGGAAAACAGACAGTATAGATAAGCCTGCATAACTTCTCTAAATTAAATTATAAATATGTTCAACAGCCCCTCCTCATAAAGCTGATTTTTCGTCAGCATTTATGTGTCTGTCTAAACCAACAGCTTCAACCAGAGCTGGAAATTTTATAAGTTAAAGATTGTTGTCTCAGTTTATTTTCCTCACAGATCAAAGTTTTGTCACTGTTGACTTAATGGGAACATAACACAAAGAAAGGATCTTATGGAGCAATGATTCCCTGAAATTTTATATGAAAAAATCTTCCCTGAAAGACTGATTGATCTTCACATGTAGGATAGGCTGTGGAGAGGAGAGCCGTAAGAATATGGCAAATAGGAGCATACAGCTTCTGTTTGTGTACCTAGCACATTTCCAGGTCAAAAATCTCTCCATAAACTGCTTCTCTCTTGCACAGCAGCAGACAGTAACACACAGAGATGCCTGCCAGTGCGATGTTAAATACTCCAAAGTGTGATTCAGTGATCTGCCAGTACTCCATGCTATATATTGCAACTAAAAGCATAAAGCTCCTTGATTCAGTCTTATCTGGTTTAAAAATATTCTCACTGTCTGATTCAAACCAATTTTTCTCCAAAAAACCAGTGCCAATGCAGCTCTCTCCATGTGCGACTGTAAAGATTCCCAAGAAAAGCCATTAGCAGAATCTGAATCCAACAACCACGTAACTTCAGGATCACCCCAGCTGACTTATTCTTGATGCAATTTCATGCTAAACGGATCTACAGGGCCAAATTGTGGGTATTTTGGATCAGGAGGCCTGATGTCTGTCATTTAGCAAAACGTTATGGACTAGTACTCAAGGAAGCTGGCAAAGAAAATTTGGCCAAGCAAGCACAACAGGGAAACGCCTTTTAAAAGGATGTATGATCAAATGGAGAAGGCAGGTTTGCCCCACCTGGACATAAATTCCTTTCCCACTGTTAATCCTGCACTTAAGACAGAACTAAAGGTTCTAGAGGTCCTTAAAAAATAAAAGCAACCAGAAGAAACAGGTTTAAACACTTGGCATCAGAACCTGATAGTATCTGGAGTTTCTCCCACCTCTAGAGCACTAACAGGCCTTAGCAGAACAGGGAAGCTGAAACATGAAATGCTCCACAAAACCCCAGGACACACAGAGCTAGGGGGAAGGGGGGCCAAACCCTTCTTATCTCATTCCCTTGGTTTCAGTGTGCAGCAATGAAATGGAAAGCAATTTTGCAACTGGCTCTGGCAGCTGCAGAATCGCATCCATGGGTATTCACGTTCCCGGCAGTCACGCAACTGTTCTTCCATGCAAATGCACACAGAGCCCTCTGCATGCCCCTCACCTCACACACCAGTCCCCAGAGCTTTACTGAAGCAGCAGGCAGCAAGGTGAACAGCAGCCAGGAATGGCTTCCTTGTTGCTATGCAAAAAAGCAGGATTTATTGATAGAAGTATTTGTTCCAGGTATCTTGAAGTCTTTTAATTGTAGCCTTAATAAAATGCTGCTCTCCTGACCCTTCTGAACAGCACCAAATTTGTTACAGCTCGTGGAGACAAAAGAGAGGACAGATACAGTGACCTACCTGAACGAGCAGTCTTGTTAGAGAGATTTAAGTGAAAGGGGCAGAAGCTCGACACTTCAGGTTATTTTTCATCTCACTTCACTATGCTTCTGAACACTGACTAAAGGCACTGCAGCCTGCAGTTCTGCCTGACAGGAAAGCACTCAGCACAGTGCTCTGAACCTGCTCTAATGCATTTGGGTTCATTTTCCACAATAAACCCTTGTCTTGGATCAGCTATACCAGAAACTACAAATCTTTCAGCCCATCTAGACCACATGCAAAGATTAGACCAAGTTTCAACCAACCTCAGATCCGTTTGCTGCACTAAATTAAAAGCCTGTGACACTTGGAAGGCTTTTGCTGCAGGGCAGGTTCAGAAAATGTTACCAAACCTGTAGGCACCACAGATGGCACTGAGTCAGGCTGCCGCACCCGAAGGTGTTTGGTTAGCACAAGAGGGTGATGTGTTCAAGGACGTCCTTCAGTGACAAACTGGATGCCACCCACCCTGCTTTGTGCTGACTGGGCTCAGCAGCTGAACACAAGGCTTTGAGAAGTCAGGATGTCACACCCCTTTTTTTGTGAGGTTGGTCAGGCACCCTTTTTATCAACGTTCCTTTACAATATCCATCAACAGAAGACACAGAGACGCACCAGTAATAAATGAAGCAGTGTGACCACAGTGTCACATGCTGTCCATTCTTCCTCAGGGTCAACAGATATGACCTCTTGGTATCGTGGCTTCTCTTCTCTTCATCCCTATTTACATGCATCCTCCAAATGCTATAGGAGTGTGTGCCAGAAAGAAGGAAGAGAGTCTAAACTCTGAAGGCTTCCTTTCCTATGTATTTAAATACTTTCCTGCTTTTCTAGGTAATTCCAGAGTGGGCATTTCCCATTAAATTCAAGGACTGAATTTCAAGAACATTGGTTCTACATTACTGAGATCAAATTGTAATGACATTTATACAATACTGTAATAAAACTTAATTAACTGTCCTTCACCACATCAAAGCCGAAACAGGATGTCAGCAATTGTATATGCTCCAAGAACACCTTATTTTACTTTAGATGTTGGAAGAGAGAAGGATTGTTGATAAAGAAGGTTTTAGTCCACTTTTTCAGCTCTGTCTTACTCTACCTAATCCCCCAATTATTGCATTAAATTTGCCAGTGCTGCAATCCCTTCTTTAAAATAGATATTATTTCTAAAAATTTGTAAAAAACAAGATATTTGAAAGAGCACTTCAGAGGAAAAGGAGCCAATGTGCTGGCACTTCTCAACCTGTGGTCTATCAGCCATCAAAATGTAGCTGAGAAAATGGCAAAGCTTTAAGCATGCATATATCCATGCAAGCAAACAAACAAGAAAACCCACACATAAAAGTAAGAACCAAACATCAAAACTTAGCCTATTTTTCAGTTGGGAGTGTTTAAAAAGCATTAAAAAGCACTATGGCAACACAAGACACATTAATAGTTTAAAAAAAATTAGACACGTGGAGAAAGTGGGTCAAATTCAATCCTTATCTAAGGAGACAGATGCCAGTGCAGTCAACAGAGTTTAGTTAAAGCTTGAATGGGTACTACTCCACAAGTAACAAAAAGAATAATGAAGAAAGAGTGCAAACCTCTGTATATTATGTGTGCACATGGAAATGCCTCAGAAAAGATGTGTAATTTCCTTTACACTTACAACTGGCTTCTCTGCATCCTGTCTATCAAGTTATATCCTCCACCCTCTTCCCATTACCTGAGAAGCCTTAACTGCTCTGCTGTGAAGTTCTCTCTACCTGTGCACTGCATAGCTTGGCAGGAATGATCCTTTCTGCATTATTTAAAAATATCCCCTCCGAGACACAGATGGTTCCTGCTGAAAGTTGCACAAAGTTGTATTAGAAGCATCCAGCCCCTCTCTGCCTGTCCTTGTGCACTCCTGGCTGCCCATGGCATCTTCACCTCGTGCTCACGATTTCTCAGCTGGGAAAGGAAAGGTGGTTCTCTGCCAGCCCTGCAGTTAATTCAGGCTTTGCCCCACTTCTCTGCCAATTCTGGCTGTATTAGCAGCTTTTAGCTGTCTCAACCCACATACCACATTGGCTGTACCACAATAACAGCTTAATTGTCACAGGATAAATCTTCTTGTTTAAGCATCTGAAGCAAGCCCTAGTTGGAAACTACTTTGCACGCAAAATCAGGGATGCTCTGGAGTTGTACCCTGGAAGTGCTGGGAACTTTGGTTTTATGGTGAGGAGTAACAGTACTCTTTTAGTTCTTCAGCAGACTAGGAGCTAGAAATCTGAAAAACTAGACAGCCCTGAGTCACAAACTTCTCAGGTCACAGGGCTACAAGGTCCAAACCCAGCTCTGAGACATCCAGGGTCTCTGGCTCTTGCAGTAGCTAAACCTCTAGGCCCTTTCACAAAAGTTAGACCAATTTCTTCTCCCTCCAGAAATCAAACTGGAGGTAAAGATAAAAACCTCTCTAGGCTTTCAAGAGCACAGAGTACAGCACTGTGCTTTGTTTCTCTTTGTTTTCAGTTGCATTTTTCCAATCATTCTCATGAAAAGACATTACTCATTAGCATTACTGAATATATTTTGAAAACTTATAGGCCACTGAAAGTCTTTCCACTGTCTTTTCTTCTCCAGTTCAAACTGCAAGCAACACTTAGAAATGCCATTACTAAGTTCACAAACCTGAATGCATAGCAGCAGGTGTGATTGGGCTGAGTGGTTTTGCAAGAGCTATTTTTCTGCCAGTTTTTAAAGTTTATCACCATCTCAGTAGTAAAGATAGCCCTTATGATTTACTTCCATAAACACAGGAGAACAAATTTAGCTATTTTCTTTAACAGGTATTTATTTCAGGACAGCTCAGTGGAACACTTTAGGTGGAAGGCAGAGCTGCCAAGGAGTCTCAAACCTTTCCTTCTGCAAGGAAAAGAGCACTATGTGCTTCCTTGACATCATAGCACCAAGTCCTGAGTCAACAGGCCACATAAGCTTAAACCAATCCAAAAAAAGGCTTTCCTCACCTTCTGCCTTGCAGTTGAAGGGACTGCCTTGTCCCCCTCTCTCCTCTCCCCTGATCACCCACATTCACCCCAGGAACAGCCTCTACCCCATAGCAATGAAGTACACAAAAACTAAGTTAAAACCAGCCTCTTCCTGTAAAATAAGCACCCTTAAGTTCACGAGCTGTTTCCATTCTAATACGCATGGGAAACATTCTGTATCTTTCGCTCTGTGAGGAAAACACACACCAGCTGTTCTGACTTTTACTAAAAATTTACACTGAGCACTCAATTTTCTAAGAAGTCTGAATTTCTCCTTGTCACTAATACCCAAATATACAAACCAGCTCAAAGCCAAAAATTCTCAAAACCACAACCCTGAAGAGTCACTCTGCAAAGCAAATCAAAAAGAAACCCAAGTATGGAGCTTCTGCTTTGAATGTCTTCTTTAATCAGGCTCCAAAGGAAGAATTCAGCAGGGGAGAACAGATTCTGTTGATTTATTTAGTTACTTATTTTATGTTTTAGTTCATAGTCAAATTCTCTCCATTCTCAGGTTACTGAAGGTATTTCAGAATGAAACATCAAATACCAGAGACCTCCCAGAAATCCATGTGACTTACCTTATGTAATTAGTACACTCTGAGCTACTTGCTTTGAACCAAAAAGTTTCAAGAGGATTTCACTAAGGGTGCAAAGGGCTGCATGCCTACCTTTTGAGTTGGGCTTGTTTTCATACAACTTCCTGCACAAGGTGGGGAAGAACAACATGCACACATGAAAGATCAGCTCCATTTAAAAGGTATTAGTGTCCCTTATCAGCTATTTTTGCTTCCACTGACAATTACTTTTAACTTAAAATTAGTCTGCTGTTAACTAAAATCATATACTTCTACAGCACTAGTGTAGAGAGTCAGAGTCTCAGACGAAAAAAAAAAAAATTATGCAAGCACAAATTCCTAACTGGGAGCATTTTGTGTGTTGGGGTGTACCTTATCAGGTGGTCACTGGAAAAGCAGCAAAAGTAACTCAAGTCTGTGTCATGGAATTAGAAGAGAGCAGTAATATTAGCAAAAGCCTAGCACTATAAATAGAAAATGAGTAGCACAGCTCTTTTAGGAAGCACTGGCACCCAAAACATTAGAAAGGATGAGGAGAATGAGATCTCTTTTATACACATGTGGACACATAGAGCTTTCCTGATTTCTGGAAACAGTGTTCATCAGAAGTAGAGTTTTTCTCTGTGAGTACCTACAAATCAATTGGCAACCTCATTTGTTATCCTGCTAACACCATTAACAGTACAATAGTTCTCACACAGCCTTCCAAGCTGTTTTGCTAGATTCATTACTGTTTGAAGTAGTGGGAGATCATCCTTGGTTTTGGCTGAGGCTCCTGGATCTCCGTATTTTCTGTCTGACCCCCAGATTTTATGTATTTTATTTATGCAAAAGCCCCCTGATTTCAGCAGAACCATTCAAACACACAGCTACATCCACAGGCAAACACTCACAGAATCAGGGCAGTGACCAAATACAATGTTATTCCCTTTATTCTGCTGTTCTCCCAGCATAAAAACCTTATTGGTCTTCTACAACGTTACCTCATACCTTGTCTGTCTTTTTTTCTTGTTTTTCCAATATGGCCATGTTTTCTTTCAGAACTTTCACAATCTCAGCAGGATTTTTGTGTGATTTACTAAACAAAGGCATGGTCTTCCTTCACCTGGATTTCTTCCTTCAGGATAGAAGAGGACTGCCTTAAATCAAACAACAAGCAAAAACAGCTTTTAAGGTTTATACAAAAACGCAATAAAAACACACAAAGACATCATGAACAAGAAAAGGTTGCACCTCAATCACTACATTTTGCTTCAGCCATCCAGTGGAGCAGTAAAAGTTCTCATGTGTAGTTCTTGCAAGTTCATCAAGGATTTGCAAACCACCATCAGAACACAAAAGGCAACTACTCAGCACCTGCACAGGAGCTGTATGCCTCCTGCAGGAAGCTCTGACCTACAGGTCAGCACTCCAGCAAGTCCATGCCTATGTCCAATGTATTTTGGACACTGCACACCTGGCAGGCTCCACTAGATTTCCCATATGGGCTTCTGCCAGACTTCACCAGCTCCATCACAGTGCAGAAAACCAACTGTAGATGCCAGCACACCAAAAGCTGTTTTGTTTAGAGCATTGCAAATTGTTTAGACCTTTGTTTAGAGCATTGCAAATTGGAGTCACAGCTTCTCTGCCATCTCTCCTTCTTCAGTTGCTTTGCTTTGTCAGCCTAGGGGACCTTGAGAGGAAGCAGTTTAAGCTATCCCCTAAGTCTGACAGACTTCAAGAATCTGTGGGTCAGCTCCCACTTGTGTAGAACATTGCCTCAGTTAAATAAGGAACAGAGGATCAGGCCCAAATATAAACACAAATGTATTCATGGCATTTAAATGACAGACTGAGCATTTTAATGAAAATTGATTGTTTGTTTAATTTAAAACATTCTTCTTCTGCATGGTTAGAAAGGCAAATACCACATCACTGTATTTATATATGAAAGAAACCAAGTAGCTCAGTTTTTGATCTTACAAAGCCTCAGGCTGTGAATTCTTATGGGTTTTGCTGAGGGTCCAATACAAAGATCTGTTGAAGTCAATGACTGACTACAGATGGGAATATGTTCTGGTTAGAAGCTCAGCACTGTTCTGGACTGCATTCCAGTTTGTACAATAAAAAAAAAAGTAAAAGGGAAAAAAAAAAGAACAAAAGCAAAACATAATCTCAAACTTTCATCTCCTTCCACAACAAAAGAAAAACATCACAATTCCTCCACAGACAAATTCGTAAAATTAGTTGTGAAAACATAAATACACACACAAACCACTTCAATCCCATTATTCTCCAACATTTGCAATTAAAAAAAGCTTTATACAAGAGGTTTCAAACGAGAGAACGAAGGAAGCACAATACACCCAGCGTAAAGAAGAAAACTCAGTGGTTCCAAAGAACCAACTCCTCTCATGCTTCATTGTTACTATGGGCACACTACAGAACCCATCAGGAAATATGAGCCCATTTGAGCCATACATCCATGTGTTACTAATCCCCAAATAACTTATGGAATTAATACCCAGATTAGGCATACATTCTATTGCAACTATAAATAGTAACCATATAAAACAGCCAAGCACAAAATTCAGACTTTAAAAGCAAAATCTATACAGACTTTGTCCTAATATCTTATTTAAAAATATTCCAAAACACTTTTGCAGATTATCTTTACAGAGAGAGTTTCTATGACACACAGGAAATATTTTTAAATGTCTTATTTAAACAAAAAGTACTTTCACAGTGTCCAAAATAGGTGAGTTTGTGTATAGCTTCTCATTTGTTGCTAGGTCAGTTTTACAGGGATATTTTCACATTCCGTGTCTGAAACCTCACCACTTTGGAGTTCTCATTTTCAAGCTCCTCACAGTCCTGCTCAAACTCATTTTTATTTCTCGGGTCTTGGCTACATGACCTTCAGTCCTCACTCCCAACGACAATCCTGCTCCCATGCAGCTAAGAGCTGCAAGTTTTGGCAGCACCAGTCACCAGAGCAGAGTCCCACCTCAGCCTGACAAGGTGCAAGGCTGAAGCCTGGGTGTACTAACAACTCACCCTTTGGGGCACACTCAGCTACACACAAGCACTGGAAAAGACTGTGATGCCAGTATTATCCACTAAAGTTGTTTAGATGCTGCTAGCAAGCGCCAAGCACTCCGTAATCCCACATGTGGTGCAAATAGAAAATTAATAATTCACAATACACATTGAGAAGGACCTGATTCTGCATGTTTTTATTAACCTGAAGGCATGGCATGAGGATGTGATGATGCAAGAGAGAGAGAGTCTGAAATCACAGGATTAACAGGCAAGTTGCATTTCAGAAAAGAATTCTTTTCAGCCAGGGTGGGGTAGGTATATTCAGATTGCTAAAGTCATTCCTTCATCTTTTCTTCTCAGAAATCTTCACACAAAGAAAAGCAAAGGGAGAGATAAATTGATTATTTAAATGAGCTGGAGGTACTGAGATTTTTAAAAAATGAAGTTCGCATTTCTAACTGAAATGCTGACAATAAACTATTATTTCCTCTCAAAAAGTAACTGACATGGCTGTCTAGAATAATGTGTCTGTATTTAAAATAATCACTAATTTTGCCATAGAACAAGAACTTTTCTACTGCATAGTTCCAGTATCACCAGCAAGTCACCACAGCACTGCTCAGTGATAAAATACCATTTTTTTCCACTACATACCCTACAAGTATCTTAATCACAACAGCAAAAACACCAAAAATAGGGCAGGAAGGGACTCAAGAAACAGTTTAATTCATTGCTCTGTTGAACAGAGCCAAGTCTCTGCATTACTTCATTAGATACCAAGTCTTATATACAAAGCAAAGCCTCTGCTATATGCAAGAGGAGGGGGGCAGAGAGAAAAGGGGAAAGAGCCAGAGATGTGCATGAAATAACATTTTTGGATGTATCCCTTCTCAGGATACGGTTTTTAACGTGGCAAAAGATGATCCATCACTTCAGAAAATACATACTGGCAGCTGCAGAACGTTTTGGCTCCCCAAGCAGGAACCTTCTAGGGAGACACATGCTGTTCACAATTACAGGCAGAAGCATGTGGGGGTAAAGTCACTCTGCTGAGATTTGGGAGTTGTATTCCTTAGTCTTATGGCTGGCTATCCATATGGCAAGTGGCAAAACAAAGACTCCTCTCCTCCAGCTTTGCTCTGCATGACTGGAGTTTCCAGAATCAAAGAAAGCACAAGCTCTTATTAAAGAAGCTTTTATCACAGCTGGGCATTTCTGTCCTGTCCTCCTCTTTGTATCAGCTCTCTGCTCTCTAAGCTTTTTCTTGGAAGGTCTCCTGTTCAGTAGAGGCACTAATTTGGTTTAGAGGCCCTATTATTTACATCACTTATTTTCAGTATGTTTTTTGGAACTTGGTTTTTTCCAGGCATCTAGTCCTCTGTCAAGGCTGCTTTAAATTTCACAGTAAGTTCAAAAGTTACCATGAGAAGAGAATTAGGATGAGAAACAGACAGTGTGACCACATAAGCTTAATTTTCTCAAGAAAACAGTCTAAAAATAACTGAAAAACAAAGGTGAATGACAACTGAAAAGAATGCAACACAGGCTCACCAAAGGTAGCTCATACTACAGTCCCTTATAAATATATTTTAAACAGAGAAAACACAGTAGAATCCATGTATCTAATGTGGAAACTCACTGATTTGAATATAGTACCAAAAAAATAGTTGAAGAAGAAAATTATCATATCATCAGAGTGAGAAGGGAAGAGTAATCTGTGGATGGGATCATATTTAGAGAGGCATGGGAATTATGAGCCTATCCAAAACATATTATCAACATATAACAGGACTGGAATACCACTACCTGGGAAACTGGATGGAGTCAAGAACCAAGGTAACAAAAATGGGATAAAAGATAAGAGTAGAAAGTATCGGATAATGCTGAATGGTAGATGACACAGTTTGTAGATGTTCCAGATCCCTGGAAACATTCAAGATCAGATTGGACAGGACTCTGAGCAACCTGATATAGTTGAAGATATCCATGATAGAGGGAATTGGACTGGATGACCTTTAAAGGTTCCTTCCCACCCAAACCATTCTAGTAATATCTGCTTCAAGCTAAGGACTTAGCAGGAGAAATGATGAAAACAAGCAGCTGGTGACATATACAAACACACAAGTATTTTACAGATGTGAGAAAGACAGATGCAAATCTGTGATGAATCATAAAAATAATGGTCAGTAGAAATCCAAAGGTATTTTTGCCTCTGTACACAGTGTTGATAGACCATCACACGGAACACTGTACACAGCCCTGAACACCCAGAGTCAAGTAGAATCAACAGATGTTAGAGTGGGTGGAGAGAAGCACACTGGATGGCCAGAAAAATGGGAAGACCAGCATGTCTTGGAGGCTAAAAGTGCCCACCTTCGTAAGTTTAGAATAAAAATATAGGAAAGCTGAAAAAGTTATTTCAGCTTAAATAACAATAACACTTCATTTATGCAGAAGCAAATGGCTAAAAACTGCTGATGTATAAACTTCAGCTGGAAATGTAAAGGTTTCCACCCATTGGAGCTTTGAGGTTTTGAAATTACCTACTCTACCAGGCACACTACAGAGCATCTGTTCATAAGTTTCTGACACTGCTGTCTGGCAGCAAGGGACAGGACTGAATGAACCCCTTTCTTTCCCACTTTCTAGGAAAACTTTTTCCATCTAATGGTTATTCAACATACGTTTTTATAACATCAAAAATGGATTGTGGACGCTCCTGAATTCATAATGGAGAACCAGCCAACTTGTGAAACATTTAGTTTTGATGATGTTATTTCACTGGTGCTCTTGAGAGGAGCTTATGAGACCAAGGAAAGAAACAGCTGTATCTTACCAGACCAACTCTCCTGGTCTCAGAGATTGTCTCTCCCAGTCATGAGGAAAATGCCTTGGCAGTGCTGTAGGAGGAAATGAAGTTTCCTAAGCCTGCTGTTTCCATCAGTGTGAACATGACATTTCAGACACCAGAGTTGGAGTGTCCAGCACATTTTAGAAACTCTACTTTTACAAAAATACTTTCATGGAATATTATTCCATCTTTGTTTGGGAGGAAAAAAAAATGCACTGATTTTATATTAGATAAGCCAGAGAAACACCAAAAGGAAACATTAAAGAACAACTTCCTAAATGTCAGCCTGTTTCTGTTCAAGTCAGGAAAAGAGGAAAAAAAAAACACACGGACTAAAGCAGTGAATTGAATCCAGAGCTGGATGTGGTTTACAAGACATGACTTTTAGGGTCTTCAGTAGCCTGTCAAAGTTAACATCCCTTCATATTCAGGGCACACAGTCTCTCAGAGGTCTCCAACTCTACACACATTTAACCAAGATGGAAAACACAATTTCAAAAAACATATCTACTTACTTATATTCTTTCTCCTCTGCAAAGGGGGAAGCTGAAACACAGAGATTACAAGACTTACCCAAGGCCACATGAAAAAAATCAGTGGCTGTGTCAGGAATGCAACCTAGATCATGTGACAACAAAGCCAACACTTTATCAGGCTTCAAAATATCTCTTCTGCCAGTTTATCTGCTCATAAAGGGAATGTACTAAAAAAAAATTTAGCACAGCTATAAAGTACAGAAAGAGATCTAGTTCTGATTGTAGGCACTCTCCACAATTTCTTTGCTTTTAAGTCATATACTTCCTCAAAATATTACTGTGCAACTGAACTTGTAAGCACAATGAAAGAAAAATGCACACAGCAACACCACTCTGCTCAGCAGCCCATCCCACTATGAAGTGACTCAGTAAAGCAGCCCAGTAACAAAGGCTTCTTCCTGCCCACGAAAGCAAGAATGGAAGAGAGCACGTGAGCCCATCCATGCACTCTTTGCAGATGCTCCTCTGGACAAAACATTTGGTCTTCAGAAATAAATAAGAAAAAATTTTGCTTCCCATGGAGTATCAGACATTTGTCTTGCCTCAGCTCCCAACCTTCATCAAGTTATTGAACAGAATCAAAACACTTCAATAAGTCATATTGTGTGAGAGTTTCTGGAATGGAAAAAAAGACCTTTGTTTCCCTTTCACCGCAGTGTGCCTATGACCCATATAGGTCCTGGGTCCCGAGTCAGCACACTTTCTTCATCATTTTGTCTAATTCAGTCTCCACTTAATGGAAGAGGTCCTCATTTCTCCCTCCTGCCATATTTGGGAAAGTTGTTGCAGTGACAGAGCAATGTACTCAAACCAGGAGAGAGAAGCCCCCATGTGTGATGAGCACCCAGAGAAGTTTGTCCTTTCGCCCTCCCCAGTGCAGTCCCCTCACACAATCCATGTTTTATTTGATATGCAGAAGGAATCAAGGCTATGGAACAAGCAACTACTCTGCAAATTCTCAATGAGTTACAGATTTTGGAAGGTGCACTGCAAACGAGACAAAAGACTAACAGAAGACAGGACAGTTTTATGGTTAGGGTGAATGAATGTCGTCTCTGCTTGGCAACTTAATTTTTCCAAAAACTCAAGAATTTACTCATCATAAGCTTTGATGTTGGCTACTTGCTGCATTACCTGAAATGAAGATGGATATTAGCTGAAACTTCACCTGAACATCACAGTAATGCCTACCATCACCACAAAGGTCACTTTTTTAGCAGATGGCAAGCATCCTGAAGATCAGACATGGAAAAGAAGTAGGCAGCTCTGCCCTTAATCTGATCACCTCTACAGAATGAGAATAATAATATCACACAGTTGTTCAATACTGCTATGAAACTGAAGGCACTCATGGTGATGCTCCACTCAAGTAATGTGGTGTAGCTCTACGGAAGCACTTAAAGAAATTATTAACTCTTTTTAACGGAGTGCTTTTTAACTTGAGTGCTTTACTGAGTGCCACTTCAGTAACAAACAACAAAAAAACCCCACATGTATAGTCTTTCAGCAAACACAGGGGATAAAATGAAACATCAAAAAGCAATCTGGTCACTAAGGCAATCAATTTGATAGATGCTTTGTTCTATGATGGTGACACCCTGCTCCACATGAATTCATATCCCTACAGCCTCTGTGGGAGCCATTCAGCTGTTGCAGGGCCACATGGTGAGCCGGGTCAGGGAAGTGACCCAGGTTAACAAAAAATAGCCTGCTGGGGAAAAGAAAGGTCACACAGGCTTCCAGTCCAGTTCTGCCCAGATACAGTCTAGAGCTGTACCAGCACAAGAGGGGAAGAAGGGGATGAAAGGAAGGTACAGAGATGGGGCTGCTGGAGCAGATGCTACAGCTCAGATAATCACCAGCCAAACCCAGAATGAGGCAGTGATGATCATAAAGGGAGCATAAATGTTTGGTAATATAAACAAAATACTAATAATAGAATAGTTTGGGTTGGAAGGAACCATAAAGATCATCTAGTTCCAAGCCCCCTGTCATGGGCAGGGACACCTTTCACTAGACCAGGTTGCACAGAGCCCCATCCAACCTGGCCTTGAGCACTTCCAGAGATGGGACATTCACAACTTCTCTGGGCATCCTGTGCCAGTCTCACCACACTCACAAAAAAAAAAAATTCCTTTTTACTATCTAATCTAAATCTATCAGGAGTAGGGTATAGAGAACAGAATGGAAGTTAAGGGCATTTTAGGTATTTGACTTCTCTAACTAGTGTCCTTCCATTGGAAGTCCTGTGTTTCCACATCCAGTATTAGTATTAATTTATTACAAAACAGCATTTGCACACTGCAATGCCAGGTAACATTCAGATTCTCACCCATGCAGAAGTGGCATCCTGTGGCACCATACTCACACAAGCACCATTTATCTGTATCACAGGATCACATAGGCTCTCCTAATCATGCTAATGAACTATCTAGAAGTGCTGGGTTATTACTTCATGTTCAATAAAACTAGAAATATATGAAACCAGAGGTTTTTACAGCCACCAAATTTGCAGGATTGATGAATCAAGAATATTTGGAATCCCAATTTGAATTTGCTACCACTGAGATCTTTAAAACCTAAAAGATAAAGAATTCAATTCCATGCCTAACCGTAGTCCACAGCAAAACTCCCACAAACTCAGTCATGCAGAAAGAGCTCTCTTAACTAATGTCTCTGAAATACACACACTTCTAACAGAAGAGCCCTTAACAGCTTTTCATTTACTTAAGTAAAAGGAAAACCTAGTTAAATATCCATTTCTAGTAGGAATAGTAACTGTAGAAATAATGGAAACTGGTAACATAATTTAAATAACACAGGCAGCAGCCAAAAGGGAATAGGACTTCCTCCAAATTCATTAGTGAGGAACATGGATACTATTTTTGCATTTGGTCCAATTTGGTACTAAACTTACCTCTCTACACAGCATTCACTTGATCAAGTTCGTAGCAAGTCTGCTGTGTTACTTTCAATAGCTTTGTAATGGATTAAAATAATTTTCTATAGTAGTAATTCCACTTTACTCATCATATTAGCCCAAGAAAGAGCCTTTGCTTTTAAGAAAGACCCCAACTTCCCTTAAGCTCTATTAAAGTTCTGCCTGATAAAGACTTAATGAATCGCCCATGGCACAGAATCAGCGTTTCAAGCGGACAAGAGCTATCGGCTGCAAACGAGGAGCTGGTCATTTACATACGCTGTTCCTTGCGGCAGCTCACTCGCACGCTCCTCTTCCCTTCATCTCCTTCCCCCTGGCTTATGCAAGTGGCCACGCTCTCATTCCTCTGCATCTCAAGAGCCAGTCCGCAGCTGCAGGCAGCCCGCGGAGAGGAGCAGGAGAAATGATATATTGCAGATATTTTATTTTTGGAAACCACACTGTAAATAAAGCCATTTCCAGAGATATTCCATGGACACGGAGTGCTTGGTCGCAGAGCCAGCGCCTTATGTAACAGGAGGAGTATTGTTTAGGGTTGCCTGCATTAAAGAGCCACTCCTGGTAACACAGTTTACAAAGCTATAAAAAGCTACCAGCCTAACTATCGAGAAGAAGCAGGCAAGCGGTTTATTACCAAAAGGCTGGTGCTAACTGGAAGGGAAAAAAGGAAAGTTTCATTAAATCACTCAACTTTCCGTCAGTCGGAGGACATCACCTCGGCTGACACTTACCGTGAGTGGAAAGGTGGGGGCTCCTAGGCAGCCCAGCGCAGCCCCATGGCCAGGTGCTGAAGACAGCTCTGCCGCCTCCCTGCAGCTCCCGCCGCCAGCAGCCGCTTTCAGTGACCTTCCATTTAATTCCGCTTTATTCCCCCGCGCCGATCACCGACGAGTGGCAGAGACCAGGGATCCCGCGATTCGGCCTCCCGCTCTTCTCCCGCCGAGCGACCGTCAGCCTCTGGAAAAGCGTGAGCAGAAAGGATCACTTGGACATGCACAGGCGCTCACAAGCAGCTGTAAATTTCCACTCCCCGCTGCCTGCGGCTGGACTCCCGGCTCCTCGCTGTTCCTGCTCCGACGAGCTCTGTGCCTGGGTGTGCGTTTTTCCCCCGCTGCCCTCCCCGCTTCCCACTCCCTCACTCGTCTTGCTCACAGGCTCACACACACCCCCCAAACTCCACGTCAGAAGAGCGCGTGGAAAAGCAAAGGATGAAGTGATCACTCCGCCGAGAGATTTCCCCAGGGTTAAGGGAGGACATGCGACAATTCCGCATCACTTCTGTAAGTTTCCATTCCTCTCCAAAGTCTGTCGGTGCAGGGGGAGGCATCGCTGACGGGTCCTCGCACCATCACGTGGCGTAGGCTGCTGGAATTAAATTATTCACCTTGCCGTCCTGCTAGGAATGCAAATAAGGGAGCCCAACAGCGGGTTGTTGTTACAAGATAATAAAAAAATCAACATGCTCACGCACCACATCTTTCAGCAAAGTCCTGTCCAGAAAAGCTGCAGTTAAGCTGCTTCCTGCCTGACTATATATTATTACACAAAGATCCAAATACTTTTCCACAATAATACTTGAGGTGATAAAAAAATCCCCGACCTGCAGTATACTCTGGACAAAATTTAAATCCTGACAAAGAAAAACATTAGCCCAAAGTATTTTTTCAAAAGCTAATGTGATGGAGAAAAAAAATCATAAAGTATTCTGATACAAGTACTACCAGCTATTATCAAGCATACAAATACAGCAAAATGTAATTAAAGGAATTTTTACTGCTTCACTTTTCTCTCTCAGCAACTATTGTTTGGCAATCGCCACACATTCCCAAAGGGAATGGCAAGTGCTGTCCCCTCTGTCCCCAGCTGTTGAGAGCAGGGAAAGAAGGATGCCTTACTACAGTCACTTCAAGGTGGGATTTAAAATGTATCTTCATGTGGATCTTGGCTGAGTCCCAGCTGGGATGGGTGCCCAGCATGTCTTTCTGCCAAGCTCTCCAGCTTGGGGGGAAAACTTTACCTCCCATCGCTTCTTCCTCAGGGCATAGCCTAGCCAAAGTCCTACATTATTAAAAATAATTTGGTATGCTACATTTGCTCGGGGAGCTGATCTCAGAGTTAGCGGTGCTACAGTTGCATCAGATCTTGATTTAAGGCTCACCTGCAGTAGCTACTCACAGCCGTACATTAAAGGCAGCCAAAAATGCATGAGAAACCTCATTTCTGAGGAATACAGATGAAACAGACACCTTTTAAAGGGCTACCAGCCTTTGCCTGCAATGCCAGCTCCTAACTGAAGCACACAGGAGTATCCCAAATCCTCTCTTTGAAGAGCCACTCACCTGTCCCTCCTGGGCTCAGAGAGGCAGAAGCCATCCCTGCTGCCTTAACCTCCCTGCATTTGCTCCTGCCTTTGCACAGGGGATACCAAGCCAACCTTAGATCAGCAGATTTGTACTCTCAACTTATCAGTAAAGCACATCATCATTTCTGCTCACACTTTACCTAACAGATCATCAAGATACTGCAGCCCTGTGTTTTTGGACTGCCCTGAACAGCACTGGGAACAGGCACTAATTAGCACTGCTCCCGCTGCACCAGAAAGCACTGCAGCAAGTGACACCAAGTGGTAATTTCTGCTCCAAACCCCTTGTGAAATATTCTTCCAGCACTGAATTAAAGGCTTCACATTAGCCACCACCGACCAGGTTTCCTCTCCGGGCCACCTCCACAGAGAGCTCAGCAAGGGCCCCTGTGGACGCCACGCTCTGAACAGGATGAGCCACCCTTGGAGGCAGCCTCCTTCTCCACGAAGCTTAGGAGGCACATGAACAACCTGCACAGATGTGTCGTGGCATGAAGGACTTGGGGAGAAAAACTGGCACTGGGAACCTTTTGGTGGGTGCCCTGCTCTGTCCCAGCTGTGTGGGCAGAGGGAAGGGGTGCTGGTACCTTACATCCACTCTGGTGCTGGCCCTTTCTTTATTATCGGATACCTCGGCCTTTGGGTAAACAGTGAAAGTCAGATGACAAACACTCTGCCCTTGGGCTGCTTCTGAAGGTACTGGCTTTTCCTAAGGCAACACGACAGTCGAAGTACATCATTGCTTCCACTGTGTGTTTTTAAGAGTAAAACCTTTTTCCTCTACCTGTCTCAAGAGAAATTATATCTTTTCTATTGTAAATCCACCATCACTTCAACAGGTACACCCCAACTTTTTGTTGTATCGTGGAGTTCAGTGGTGGTAGGTGTTACCCTGAAATCAAGCTATCACAAAAAAGATTGAAATATCACGAAAAAGCTGTTTTAGTTGCACCTAAGGGGCCCCAGTGGGGATAATTTGTGTATCACTGCACTCCATAAAGTATTCACAGACCATTCTGAGTATCCCGGCTTTTGGAAGTATAAGAAATTTATCTACAAAGTAACTATCCTCTGTTTCAGACTAAATATGCCTGTTTTCCTGATTCAGAGTGATAAATTGAATTTGCACTCAATTACAGTCCAACTTTGCCCATCTTCTACCCAAGGAAATATTTTAGGGCTTTAATAGGAGCCCTCTACACAGCAGGAGAGCAAGAAACCCACCTGCCTCCATCCCTGCATTGCAGCAGAAGAAACTGTGCAAAACAAGGTAGCTAAAGGGACAGGGGAAAAAAAGATTCTCTGCTATTCCAATACTCTGTTTCATCTTAAGTAGAATTAATTCTCAGATGACAGGAAAAGGCCCTGAACCATTCAATAGGAATTAAGCCATAGTTAATTGGTGCTCTTATCTGTTTGTTGGGGGGGGGTTGTTTCCAAGAGGTTATTAAATATTTCCAAAAAGTGTTTTCTTCAGTTCTTAATTTGTCACCATCTAAAATCTAGAATGATGTAATTATAAATAGACAAAAAATCTTTACGGTCTCAAAGTACATGGAAAAAAAAAATCTCTGCATTGCTGAAGTACTCCAGCTTCCACATATTTAAATTTCATTATATTTTTTTCCTTTAAAGAGAGCAGAGTCCTTGGGCTAAGGCATGGTTAAAGTACTTTTGAGAAATGTTTGTCCTTGCTTTCATAACTTAAAATAATTCCATCTAATAAAGACCAAAGGAAGAAAACCCCAGTTGATTTTTCCTGCCCTTTCCATATTTTCAAATGTGGAAAAGAGAAATTAGGGAACTTCAACAATGAGTGAAATTGCAATAAATTATAGTAGCAGATGATAAACACACAGTATATATATATTAATTCTGCTTATTTAATCATCCACTTCCAGTCTGTCTACCTCCTCTGAAATTACTTCCAGGATTCCAAAGTCCTAAGCAGCCTCTAATAATAGTAATAACAACAACAACATCCTTCCTTCCCCCCAAATTGCTCAATGCCCCAGGCCATCAAAATTCAGTTCTCCACAGCAACAGGTTTAGTTGTGTAATGCTGAATATCAAGAGGAGAAGCTTTAGCATACTAAAAAGACTCCCCCACCCTCCAAAACCTGAAAACTAAAGAACATCCCCCACAGGATTTCATGCTATTCTTACAAATCCCAAGTTATCAACATTTTGGCAGTTTATTGGGCTGGAGGGGAACTAAAAACAAGTAACATATAATCTACATCGTAAAGCTGTTACACTTTAACTCAAAGCATTTAGCTTTACAGCAGAGCAATATAAAGTGCCCAACAACACTTTTAAAACCTCATAAAATAAGATGCTTTACAGTAACTTCATACTTCTGTGTTATTCTGCAAGTTCACAGACACTCAATTTCTTCAGATCCCTGCAAGAGTAATGTGGCCACTTCAGATTAATGCAAATAAATTCTTCTTCATGGAGTAGATCCCAAATACAGACACACAACACTCACACTTTCTCTCCTTGTAATCTCAGAGGGAGACAAGCTTGGAACTGAGCCTCTATACCAGTCCCCCCAAACAGCTACCCGCAACAAAAGGCAAATTAACATTTGGTTGCTCATCCAAATACAAAATAAGGCAAAAAAAGGGGTACAGACTGCAGAGGGGTAGGTGGTTTTCCCCTTCAGCCATGTAAAAAGCAGCAAAGCTTCTGGCCTCTCTCGGGACTAGAAAATTGAAATTTCTTCAGTGAAGTGTGGAAAACAGACAGCAGCAAGATGCAGTGGCTGACCTGTAGCTGCATTTTAGCTGACATGAGTGGAAGGATTTAAATGGATGCTTTATATAAGCTACTCCTAAAAATGCAGACATGTCTTCAACGATTATTTTCCCCTCTTCTTCCTCCTAGCTCCCTCTAGCGCTTTTAAGTACATATGGCCTTTTCCCTTCTGATTTATTTAATGCAAATACAGTTGCTATGATAGTGTTTGGTTTAGTTGGGGTTTTGGGGGTCTTTAAGATCTTCAATAGCTCTTATAAACTGCTCATGAGTTTTTACTGAATTTGTTATTGACATGTAGAATCACTCCAGAAACCAAGCACTGACATTGGCCTTTCTATCAGAAACTTTCATGTATTAATAATTTATGTACAGGCCAGTGTATTTAAAAGTTTACTCATTTTAAAGGCATCCAGCCCCCATCATTAGAGAAAGTCAACTAAAATTAATTCCTTTCCTTCAGCATTCCCACTCCCAAGTGAATTGTGTCTAAACAGAAGGTTACTACAGCCCAACAGCTGAAAAATATAACATATTAAAATTTTATGTCTGCCCTAAAGTCACTTATAAAATGTTAATTGTGGTCCCTATCTACTGTGTCCCAACATAAAATAAGAACCATACCTGCACTCCCACTTTTATGAGCAGAGGAACAGTGAACTCATGACAACATCATGCTTTTTACCTGCAGATTCATGCAAACAGAAACTAGCCCCCCAAAATCAGTATCTGCCTGAAGAACCAAGCAGGTGTTTTTAAAATAATTAAAGCTTTCACCTCTCCAGACTGCTTCTATGCCAGTTCTGTACAGCCAATCACCTTAGTGGCTATGTTTGTTTGTTTCTTTAAGGTCCATTCACAGAGTTAAAAATGGGAAGAGGAAAGACCATTTCAAGAGGTGCAACAAAAAGAACTTCCCTGAAGACCTAAAACCACTCATCACGTGTGCCAATCTTTCCATTTTTATCACAGCACACTAAAAAAATGCTTTTCTTCACGGAATTGAAAAATTCTTTTAAGTGTATAAAAGCATTTATCTGTGATCTCCCATTTCCAAAACAGTCAAACACTACTAATAGCGTTTAGTCTCCTTGAAAGTACTGAATTTAGTTACTGATCTCCACATAACTTCACCAAGCACTTTTCTTAATGTTAGGCAGCACAGGGTACTGCAGGTTAAGACATCCCCTTCCACCAGGCTCACTAATGCAAAAAACTCTATAGATGTTCCCTACAACTTCCTTGCTGGTCAAAGACAATGGAGCAGCCCTAACCAGAACTTTAAACTTCCTAAGAGTGCTTGAAGCTGAAAGCTGAAAATTAGTGCATATTCACCTCAGCAATGGTGATATGCAGTGAAAATGTTGGGCAGATCAACTGCTCTTTGATGCCTGTAATTTCTTGATACACAGTATGTGGCTGTTTCTGACAAGCTGGAAGGCCATTTGGGATTTAAGACTTTTTCTCTACTGACGACTACTACAGAAGGCTAAAGTATTTTTCATCAGATGCTTTCAAGATGACTTGCAGATAAACAAAATTAGGTTAAATTTAAAACACAGGTTAAAGGCTCCTTTTAGGCACTCACTGTAACACGCAATTTAGTATGAGGAAACTGAGGTGGCACCAAGCAAACACTCAAAGGTGTGCACCCTAAAATGTACTGCTAAAGAATATCAGGAGATAGGAATCATCATTCTGGATCAGACAAAGCTCCATTAAATCCCATCTCTAAGAGGGGCTGACACCAAGAGCAAAGTAGAAAAAGAAACATATACCAGAGGAAGGACAACTCTACTCTTCTTCTGCTTCTGGCAATTAGCACCTTTGAGGTTTCCTGAAGCATCATCCAAAATCACCATGATGAATAGTTACATACCTTTCACTTTGAAGATCCCAAAGGAGTACAATTCCCCTTCTAGAGGGACTCATATCACTTCTGCAATACTCAGATACAACAGATTGCTCAAGACTGCTTCTGATTGTCAAGACAGCAGCCAAGACAGCTCAGAGACTGCTATTTCCTGTAGATGAGGGACCAAACAAGACAAGCTCCAGCATCAATTTATTGCATTCCAGTTAGTTCCTTCTTCAGGGCAGCAAAGCCAGGATTTATTTACCTGCAGAACCATTTTATCTTTCAAGTGGTCACCCCCAGACAAGGGAACAAGTACTACTGTAAAGTCCCATATAGAGGCATGGTGTTATACCCATGAAGAAGATGAGTTCAGACCTAATAAGAGTCCCTTCCTATTTATGTCACACTATGTGATCTTGGAAAAGCCACTTAGTCTCCCCACTGGAAAATTAATGCATTCAAAACCATAGGGTGCTTTGACACTACAGTGATGGAACCCAAGCAAACACAGCAGGCAGTACCCAGCTTACTTGTGTCCTTTTCCTGCAGACTGGGATAACAGTCCTGCAGTTTGTGTGATGCAGGTCTCCAGAAACCATGCCCACAGACACAATAAACTTCTGAGTCTCTTCTCATACAGGTTAAGAATCCTTCTAAAGCAGAACAGCCGAAACAAAACCAGAATAATATTAGGCTTAAAGCCTAAACTGCTGCTTTTAGATGAAGAACTACAGTTTTTTCCCAGTGTCAAATAATAAAACCCAAGCATTACTATAATCCTTGAAAAATGGCTTTTCAAGCAAGTGTTGCCCTAAATTGATTTACCTAAAGTCACACAAGAGAAATTTCTGGTTGCTCCCCTGGAGAAAGAGAACCCACATCTTCTCACATTTTGTGCTTTACCAGTTCTGTCCAGCAACAACATTAGTTTACATATTGGAAAAGGATAGGGGACCTTGAGAACTCCTCAAGCTCCAGTTGCACAAGGAGAGATTGTCTTCACAAGACCCCCAAAGTCATTCCTCCTGACAAACAATAAAGTATATTCATCACTTGTCAGATTGCAAACGTATTTGCCTTCACGTGACAGAAACATGGCCAATTGATGAAACACGGGGCGCTTGCACTTTTCTGTCCCACAGCGAGTATTTTACCATGACTTTGATGTTATCTTCCTGTTAGTGGTGAACAGTCCCTGTTGTCACAAAGCCCCTGTCTCAGATTTTAGTAACGTATTTTTCTGGTCCCAGGAAGGAGCCTCCAGTGCCTTCCTTAAGACTTCTGTAATCCATTCTGGCCAAAAGTTGACTATATTGAGCAAATTAACCTGTAGGATATTCTTTGAAGTCCAATACTGTTACTCCCCAGTGGGGAAAACCTGTCCATGCACATTCCCACACTACTAAAAAGCCATCTGCTGTTCTCCCCATCTGTGTTGCCCAACAACTGACATTACAAATTAATTACTATGTCAGACACATACAACTACAAAGTGTCCAATTAAGGGCTGAGTTCCTTTTGTTTTAATTAATAAACCAAGGTCATGCCTTGAAGTCCTTAAATGGCAGCAGGCATGCTGCAGACTGGCATTTTTTAGCCAAGTCTGTCCTGAACAAGGACCAACATGAGCAGTGTGTTCATATTCAGGACAATTTCTGTTTTGGAGGGAGAGCAGCTCTGGCACCTGGGTGTGCTTTGGTTCAACTCCATTTCTGTGTAGCCTCAACAGTAGAGATCCCTGACAGGCTCTGGATACCTGGAAGAAAACCACTCGCCACATGACATAAATGGGAAGCTCTAGGTATACAGGTTGTAACAGGTCAAATATAGTCACGGAAATCTTCTTGGCAAACATCATTCCTCAAGACATCCCCTAATGAAATCTGACAGCTTCAATATCACACAGCACACAGGTCTATACTCACAAACTTTGTCACACTCTCTGAAAATAGTTTAAGAAATCAGTTTTCTCATGCTCATGGTCGCTCACATACCCGTTCCCTTCCCACAGAAGCAACTGATAATTTTCTTCTCTGTGTGTGTTTCTGCAGTGTGCATTCACACAAGAACTTTATCTGCCTGCAAAATCTACACTTCTGAAGGGTAAAAGACTGCTACTGTCCACTTATAAGTCATGTTTAACACTGAAAGTAAGTAAGGTGTACGCCTCTCAAATGAAAAAAAAGGGTCTCAAGCTGTATCAGCCCAGACATGAGAAGTTACCTATCTTTGCAAAAAAATAATATTTTTAGCTAGATGCTATCTGAGCCTGATCACCTCCAGAACACATTTTCTAATATATATGCATGCAGCACCTTGAATTTATGAGAGCTGAAGGCCCAGTAGCAGAATTCAGAGAGAAAAGTCTCAAAACTGTTTCTTTCAGAACTGCAGTGCTCATAAGGACACAAAATTATGTCTGTCATTGTTGTGAATTTTGGAGTTCCCACCCACGTACCACTGAAAAGAAATGGCTTGTTTTCTGAGAGCAGGCAGAACCCCATGAGAAGGTCACCCAGCAAGAGTCGTATCAGTTCAACTTTCCATGACCACAGCAAGACAGTCTCTCCTAGCTGTCATCATGGGATGAAATTACTTTCACAAGCATAAGAACTTCCATTGAAACATTTCAGCACACAAAGGCCTGTATCCATAGAGCTGCATGGCAGCCAGGTAACCAAAGATGTGAACATAAGCCATTTAATACCTTGCCATTTAACCCAACAACCACATTACCTATTTTTATGTTTTTCCATTTAAAAAAACCCTAGAAACAGATGACACAGAAGGTCAAAAGTAACAAGTAGCATGACTCTGTGACAGTTTACACAGACTGGCTTTTCTTTCAAAACTAAAGACAGGTTCCATATGATTCCTACACTTATGAAATAAGACCTTATTTGGATTTAAATAAGTTTGAAATAGATTTTTTTGGTCTTCTCAAAACAATAAATGAATGTTGTTACTACCAGCAAAGGAGTTTTAAAAATTCAAATATTTGCTCTGGTTCCCTGAAGCTTAACAGCTTCTTGAACAAGAGCAGCTTTTTAAAAGATTTTGTATCTTGATACTAATTTCAAGCGCTGGAGAATCTGTGAAGTCCATTAATAACATAGTGCAACAGTTAATTGGTTACCACTTTCAATGTTTTGGGGCTTTTTTCCTTTTCTGAAAATTCATATTCAGTTTTACTTTCTGCTTCCTGAAGCCATGATTCCTGTGTTTGCAAACATGTGCTCTTTGAAGGCTCTCCATTTTATTCATTCATAGGTATGTGATCAAAGCACTTCAACAAGCTCAGAATTTACTTCTTCATCACCACCTACATTAAGTGTACAGACACAGTTTCCTGACAACCAGTACTGACTTCAATTAAAAAATGTCTTGAAGACAACCCATCAAACCTGATAGTATTACAGAAGTGAGATCACTAATACTGGAAAAGAACTCTCCCACTCTGCATTCAGTGTATTCAACTCCTGCCAGCTCTTGGCTACCACTTATCTACAGGGAGTGTCTTGTCCACTGCCTGTTGCCCATGAGTCTTGCCACTTTGAAGTATTTTAAGATACTGTTCCTCATCTTTTAAGGCATATCCAGCCTCTTCCCATGGTTATTGACTTCACAAAGCTTTGAGTCCCTCTTTCAAGAGAGTCAGCCAACATGCTCTTTGATTCAATCAAATACATGAGGCTATGCCATCATTTGTCATCCTTCTACTCTGCATGGCCTAGATAAAACTGTCAGAAGGGATTGTGCATTTTCTTTCAACTGTGTGTTCATTTGGGGATTTTTTTTTTTTTGCAAACAAACATCCAATGACTGAACGTCAAAAAATTATATATCAATTAAAATATTCTTATTGACAGTAATATTTTCAAGATTGAGTTTTTTAGCCAGAATACATCAAACCCATAATCTAACTGAAACACTAGACATTTTATAATATGTATCCTACAAATCATGTTGAATATTTTGCTTCATAATAATCCTTAAAATTTTGGAGTTTTACATAAGACATCAAAAAAAAAATTCTCAGTCTCCATGAATTTTCAAAAGTGTTCTTTCATTCTTTATTTACTGCTGGAATATGATGGATTTGTTCACAGTTATGTGATTATTTGTAGTATTCATCTTTGTTCTCACTACAGAAATAAGGAACAGTTCTGTATTTTCAGCATCATTGATGACAACTTTAGGACAGCCATAAGACAAATGCCATTGTTCTTTTTGCTCCTGGTATTTTTAAACTTCTTATTAGCCTTAGATCCTAAAGAAAATCCAGTGAGTTTTCTGTAATCATCTTTATAAAACTTACTTGTACTTATTCCTATATATTGGCTGCTGCCCTGCAACCATTTCTAAATCAAGATGTGACTCTCCCTTTGCTGAAACCCTCTTCTTGTATTTGTATCTATTCCAGACAGCCACGTGTTCCCACATCCTCAGCAGCTCCCCAGCTTTCGGAGGCACTCCTGTAGGCAGGGCTAGAAGTGTATCAGAGCTGTAGCAGCACATCACACGGCACAGAGGAGATTTGCTGAGTCCCTCTAGTTTTTGCAGCAGTCTTCTCCCATGGCCTGATGACCTATGCTGAGACCTTAGGAACCCTGGTGAGGAGACAGTTTACACCATGGAGGGAGTTCAGCAAGGCAGGAAAAACAATGGATAACATCTCTGTGCATTTTTAATGAGCACTTGACTGCTGTCCAAAAAAACAGAATAACATAAGGATATCTTGGCAAATCCTCTGCTAGCATCTCCCCTTCCCTGACAAAAGGGTGGGACACTGAAGAAATGTAGGGGAGTGTACCTCCTCACATTAATGCTGCTTTCTTGAAGGGAAAAACTTTTCCAAACAACACACAACCTAAAGACCACCAAGCCACTTGACCTCAGAGTACATTTGAACCTGTCCTCATTCAAACTGCCTTCAGCTTAAAGCACTTTATCTTTTACTTCCATATTTTGCCCAAGGCTGTGTGTAATGCTTGCAAACAGAGCAGTACAGATGTTGCAAGCAGCTACAGACCTAAACGTGGACTGTAATGTAAAAGACAAGACCTATTAATGGTCTGCAGATAAGAAGTAGGACCAAAGGTCAACACAATTTCTAAGTAATAAGCTTTTATTTAGAAGGTTCAGCCTTATTTAGCTCACTTACTTAAACTAATTTGTAAAAAATAAATAAATTACTCCTTCCCCCACCCTCCACAGACTTTTCCCAGGGACTATATGATATACATAATGTTTGCCCTAACAGAGGACTAAAACCAGCATGCAGTCCTGCACCCACTCTACAAGGTGCTCAATTTGGTGCTTACATCTAACAAGAAATAAATCATATGTTACAGACAGCTTCTCTTATAGCCAAAAGCAACAGGTAGTGAATGACCACCATGAACTGGTAGTCCAAAATAAGTTTTGCTTATTTAAAGAAGTGAAAGAGAGCTGTCTGACTGCCAGTGAACTGTAGAAAGTGAGAGTACACAATTAAAAGGTACACTTGAAGAAGGAAATCTGATACAGCCGTGCCTCCCTGCTGACATATGAAAATAGGCAAAACAAAGAGCTGAATGCTCAGGACACTACAGCTGCTGGAAGTGAACCCTTCCCACATAATATTAATCTCTCTGTATTCAGCAGTCTCCAGTGCCTTAAAAACCCACACACAACTTCCTTCCCACACTTAAGAGCAAACAAACTGCATTTTTGCTGCAATAAATTTGTATGTATAAATTTCTACAAGTGCCTTTGTGCTACATTGACACAGGATCTTTAAGAAACACCACTCAAAGATCCAATGGCTGTCACACAGCTGTCCCCACATTTCACAATCCAGTCATGCAGCAGTACTTTCTTCCATCATAAATACTGTCTCTTGCAGCAGGGAAAACAAGGTACAAACATTACTGTGATATCAGAAGGGGTGTTTTTAACTCATGCTGTAAAATAGTTTTAAAATGTTGTTTTACAATTTATCAAGTTGCTCTAAGGATACATTGCTGTCAAAATGAGAATTCTAGCCCTTACTGCCATCACCTCCCTTGCATCAGCTCTAGGAATGACATGACTGCTGAGGGAGGCAGATCAGCCTGCTGGGCACCATGAAAATTTAACAGCCAGAAAAAAACAAACCCCTCTTACCTCCCCTAAAAGTGCAGCTCTTGGAGAAGTGAGAAGAAGTGTGGAGGACCTACTAAATGTAAATTGTGTGAAATTTTTGGAACTATCTCTATAATATTAATACGGACAATATTAAAAGAACAAAAGGAAAAAACAACCCATCCAATCATGAACATTTTCTTGGAGGAGGGGGGAGCAATTTAAAAATATTTCTACAATATGTGGCAGCAAAAACAGTTTTTAAAAAATCCTGTCCCTTTCTGCTGATTTCTACACCCAGGTTGCAACCACACATCTTGATCTGTTAATGCAAGGGTTGTAACACCTCGCTATGAATTCGTTAACAAAATCATTTCATTCTTAAAAACGATCCTTCACTTCAAGTGAGGGCAAATTATGCTACCAAACAACTTCTCAAGTTCATCACAAACTTGACAGAAACCAATTCCACACTCTTCACTACGATAAACAGCAATGTTTGGTGGACTTATTTTTTTAAAATGTACATTAAATTTTTGTGTCTAGAAGCATTTAATCGTATTAAAGCTTTTTTTTTTTAATGCCAGCCTGAATGTAATCCAGATTTTGATTATTTTGTAACAAATAGCATATGTATCCACTTCTGTGAGAGGAATGCCAAATTCATACACTGGAGTCACTTGAGGAACATTTCTTAAGAAAAAGGTTTTTTTTTTTTTTTCTTAAGAAGAAAGGGTTACAAAGATTTGGGCCCACAGTTCACTTAGTGAAAGAATGTCAAACATATTTTCAACACAGCTTCTTTGGTTCCAGCCATTCAAGAATTTTACAGGGAAAAAAGGTAATAACAAAGTTAAAGGCAAGCATTCACGAGAGAAACCCATTTGTCTCCACTGTCTGTGAAAAGGTAGGAGGGGATTTTGATCCAGCACAACTGAGAACCCAGAGAGGTCCAGGCTCTGCTCTGTGATAAGACCATCCAAAATAACCTAGATACAGTAAGTATTCTGCCCACACCACCACTTTGCTCAAGCTACAGAAGTAGTTGGCTCAAACATTTTAAACTGAGATAAACGACACCAACAATAAAATTAGAAAGCAATCCATGGATTTCCAGATGCTCATTTTGCACCTAGGCCACCTCCAATTCTCTGAGAAAAGCACAAATACCAAGTGGCTGTACAGCAAATTAGATGGGAAAAGTTATTCAGATAAATATAGCTGAGCCAAGTAAGTTTTTAGGGGGGGGTCTTTTTTGAGTTTTTTGGTTTTGTTTTTGTTTGGGTTTTTTTGTTTGTTTGGAGTTTTTCAGGGGTTTTTGGTTGTTTTTTTTTTTGTTGGTTTTTTTGGTGTGTGTGTGTGTGTGGTTTTTTTTGTTTTGTTGGGGTTTTTGTTGTTGTTGTTTCTTTTTGTTTGCTTGTTTGTTTGTTTTTTGAACCCAAACCAGTCCCCTGAGTAATGACACAAAGGAACAGGGCAGTCCAAGAAACATGGGGACATCTGGACTGTTTCTTTCTTTGACAGAGCCAATTTAAACGTTCAGGGGACTGTGGCTTCCCTGACCCTTCAAAATGCTTATAAACAAACCCAAAGAAATAAACATTAATAGGACAATATTCCCTCCCATTCTTGCTCCTCCTGTTCCTCACACCTTACTGCTGGTTCCACACCTCTACAAAGTTAAGCCAAACCAAGTGCTGATGGAGCACATTGAACTGGATCAAGGAAAAAAATCAATTAAAAAATTAACTAAGTTAATTTCCCCACAGGAAGCTGTGACTAAGGACTGTTTAGTCCAGAATATTCTTATGAGGAGCTCTATTGGTGAGCCTCCACACCACAACACGTATCTACCCTGTTTTCTAAGGTTTTAGTCAAACTCCCTTACAAGTACATTTGAAACCTTATAGGTTTCAGTTTTATTTGAAAGTGGTTATTTCACCACACACAATAATGACTTCACATTGTTGCCCTATGCCTCCTTTTGATGGTTTTTATTAGTTCAAGTCCAATTCTACACCAGGCACTGCCTCTCTGGCCTTTGCACAGCAGCTACCAAGACCAGCACCAGCCCATCAACCTTCTATTGGCTGGCACCACAAGGGCAGCTGCCTCCACTCTTGGTTTTGAAAGTTAAAAGGCAAATCAGAATGAAGTTGTGGGGGTCCCCACAGATCATCTCTTCAGAGTGTGAACACCACAAATTCATTAATTCTTGCAGCTTGTTTAGTGTCTGCTACGTGTTCATTTAATGAAAATAGTTTGTGTGCATACTTTTCCCTGCAGGCAAACCCACAAAGAGCCATCAAAAGGGTCAGGATAATTTACAATCACAAGCCTTACTTCAGATACCAGTGAAAATTTATTTCAGGTAAATATATTGCTGTGTTCACATGGAAAAATGAAGATAAAAAGGGTTTTAGGTATCCATTTATTTTGGATGCCTTTCATCATGTACATCTACTGCCTGGCTTCCAGAGATCCCAGACCCTTTCAAGTGCACTTGTAATTATAGGCTTTCAGATCCTGTTAATTCATTTACGTCACTCAAAATTAGAGGGCAGAGTTTTAGGTCTTGATCAGTGTGGTGGGGCTGTGGCACAGCAAAGGCAACACATGCTGCTCAGCTTGGTCTGACATTACCTAACCTCCAAACCAGTCCTTGCTTTCTGTGCTCACACAGCTGCCTGGAATCTTTGCTGGCAATGAACACCAAGGCTGTAAGACAGAAATATGGCTGAAACTGAAAACCCCTCTACTACATAAACAGTCAGTAAAGATTAAATCCATTGCATTACCAGTTTCCAAATGCAGACCTCGAAGAAAATGCCAGCCAGTGGATGGTTAAGAGTTTCAGCATATTGGGCCAGATTCCAAAACCCTCAAGCCAGTTAGTAATTAACAGACATCTAGGTCCTCCACATGAAAGAAGTCTATTGTTAAAACAGTGACACAAATTTTTCCTTTCCTTTTTCTAGCCAGTCTCTGCCTGTGTTTTAAGATTCCCTTAGGACTATAACAGCCTATGATTTTAGAACCTCCACTTCTCAAACAGACAATTTGTTTGACTTTTAGTTGCCAAGAATTCAAACATGCTTCCACCAGAGGTAGAACAAAATTAATTTACAGACTTCTCAGAGACCCATAATCTCCCCTTTCTTTCAGTTAATATCTGGAAAAAAATAATATCCGAATAACCTTCTACCATATCTACAATAGCAAAAGAATGACAAAACATAGTAACAAAACATACTGAGGGCCTGTAAATAGTCTGAGTCCAATTAGTGAGCAACATAACCTACGGGGAATATTAGCCTGTGTCTTCATAGAGAATGATGTGTTACAGCAAAATTTCTAAGATAAACCAAAGGCTGCCTCACCTTTGCACACCTGCCGAAAACCATTTTGTTGGTAATCAATTTGTAAAGTAGGAATGATCTATGATCTGCATAGAATTGCCTGTTCTCTGTTCTGTTATCTTACTGAAGATAGATGTGTGAATAACAAGAGACTACATATAAACCACACAAACTAATCACTGTAGTAAAAAAGAAGATTGTGTTAAAGTTGCTTTTTGAAAGAATGAAGTGCAGACACTCATCTGTAAGGGAGCAAGTTAAATCTCCAAAGATAACAGGAAGATTGTGACAGAGCAGGAGCTGGCAGAATTATTCAATAGATATGACAACACTTTAAGAAGAATCAATAATACAAAGAGCCAAGCCCATCAGAAAAGAACAAAAAGCTCTATCAAAATTAAAAAAACATTTTCTGAATGCCCATGGCTTTCCAAAGTCTCTGGCTTTGACTTCTTTGCTGTTTGCTGGAGTTTCACTGGTGTTTCTCTACCTCACCCAAGTCTGTCTGGTCATATGAGGAAAAACCCAAATCCCCACTGCATTCAAGATGAAAAAAACATCCCTGGAGAAGAGAACTAGATGAATTCCTTTGAGACCAGGTTCACCTCCTCCCACTCCAAGGAGCTACTTGCATTCTGCCTGTCTATGCAATTGCTCATTTTAACTCTTGACATATGACCAGAACTATGCAATGAAAGCTTAATTCAGCAACTCAGTCAACAGCACCATTCACCAGGACAGTCAGTACTTTCGCTGTCACCCCAACAAAGGTGCCAGCAAACGTGTAGGCACGTGGCAGTGCTGCTCTCACCTCTGGGTACAGGCAGTCAGTCCAGGTCCATACTGCAGAGCCCCAGGAAGCTCACACTGCTGCTGGAGGACAGCTGCAGGCAGGTTGCCGGGATGTCAGATCAGCATCTCTTGTGAGCTTCTGCCACCTAACAAGTTTGGGAAGAACTGAGCTTACTGGTTCACTGGCAGAATTTGCTGCTATGTTGCAGAAAGCCTATCTTACAGTTCTAGGCTAAAAGCAAAATGAAGGAAACTCAGGCATATTTCAAAAGTACCTCATTAATTTTGCCCTAAGTCCTTAATTTTATTTTAAGAAAGATGTATTTCCCATTCTTTTTGTTTCAAATAGCAAGCAAAATCTATTAGTATTTTCTAATATATTCATAAAATTCAAAATTTGTCCAAGGCAGGCAGTCATGTTCTTTCAGATTCTTCCAGCACTGGGCTCCAGCTTCTCTGTATTTGGTTTATTCCGTATATATAATTGTAAAGCCACAAGTGTTTCCTAACATTCAGTATTCACAAGCACGTGTATTAATAATTCAGCGAAGCTAAATTAATCTGCAAGCATCATCTCATAATGCAGAATATTCCACGAGCAAGAAAAGCTTGTGCTTAATTTTAAAATGAACAATTACAAGGGAGAAGTCTCTTTTTAAAAACATAATGAACTATTATTTTTATTGAGATATTTGTCGGCACATCAGGATCGCTGAGCCACCCTCTTCCCAGCAATGTTGCTGTGAGTTGTGTCATTCCTGTCTGGGGAGCTGAGCAGTTCTCATGGGCTGAACTTTAGCCACAGATGTAGGCACGTCTGTGTAAACATTTTAAATGTTTTATAGAAGTACAAAGCAGATGCTGGACATCAAAATCTTCTGGAGCATCTTGGGTCAGATGAGAGCTCCAAGTCATGTTAACACAGCATTCCCGTCCCCAGAAAAACCACATTTCTACCCCCCCACCACAAGATTGGCAATATCTACAAGACTGGAAATATTTTTGCAATTATTTAAGTGCATCATGTTTATCTCTACAGTTTTAAAAGCGGTGGCAAAGAAGAAGTGACAAAAAAGCAAAAAAGCACCACCCTCCCTGCTTTTTTAAGAGTGGGGCTATATATTTTTGCCCCTCTGGAAAATATCTTTACGTAGCCACAACACCAATACTCGCAAAGGCAACGCAGCTGAAAATTTTAAAGGGAGAACTTTATTTTCACACTTCGAACAGGAAAGGGAAGGGATAATTTAGCGCTTCATACAGCAGCAGCGCAGCCAGCAAAGAACAAGAGCAGAGGCCAGCAGTGAAGTTATGTAACTCGTTCAGGTACCAAATGCTTTAATTTACGACACATTAATGAAGCGACCGACGCCCAGCGCTCGCCCGCCCAGACCAAGAAGCCCACCCCTCCCACTCCTCCCATTCCTCCGCTCTCCTCCCGGTCCCAAGATGGCGCCGGCGCCCCCACAGCCCCGGGGACAGCCCGCCCCCCCTCGACCCGCCCCCTCCAAGATGGCGGACGCACCTCCAGTCCCTCGGCGGTGCCCCCGCCCCGCCTGCGCCGCCTCTCCGCAGCCGCACGGCCCCGCCCCTCCCCGCCCTCCCTGCGTCTCCATTGGCCGGCGCATCCGCCCCTCCCGCCGCTTTAGCCAAAGGGAAGAGCGGGAAAGAAGGGGAGCGCGCGGCCCCGCCCTCCTCACGCGCGTGAGGCCGCCCCCAATCCAGTGTCTCCCGCTCCCCGGCGGGGGTGCGCCCCCTGGCGGTCGGCAGGGCGAGTGCAACGTTGGAGGAAGAGGAGGAGGAGGAGAAGGGAAGAAGCAGGAGAAGCAGCCGGCGGGGGCTGGGACGAGGCCCCGAGGGGTGCGGGAGTGACCTGGGGCCCGACCCCTGACCGCAGGCACGCCCCATGCCAGCCTCCCAGCCCGACAGGCACCCCGGCCCCTGTCCACCGGCCCTCGGCGCGGGCCCTGCGGCCGTGCCGGAGCGCAGCGAGACGCCGACCTGAGCTCGGCGCCACCCCAGCGCAGGTGACAGCTCTCCGAGCAGCATCCCCGGAGGATGGAAGAGGAAAGAAGTAAGCCTTGAAAAAATCATATGTGTATATATATATATATGTTTTTTGGCAGCCATTAGTCTTGGAATTAACATTTTTAGGAGTCAACTGGCTTAACCTATTTCCCTATTCAACTAAATGAAGTGTCCAGAATGAATGGAAAGGTTTGGGGTTGATTTCTTTTTTCAGTTACAGCATAGAAAAGATGAAGTAGCTAACGTAAATGAGGCATGTTTTACGCTGTCTGTGTCACTATGGGCTGCCCACGGCGGTGGTGCCGTCACGGTCCCTGCAAGTGTTTAAGGAAAGACCGGATGTGGCACTCAGTGCAGTAGTCTAGTTGGCATCCTGGAGCTCGGTCGTATGTTGGACTGGATGATCTCAGAGGTCTTTTCCAACCTATTTGATTCCGTGATTCGTGGAGATAAAAAAAAAATTGAAATGTTCAATGTGGTTGAAGAGTGCTGTCTTACTTCTCCTTAGTATTCTTGCAGTGAAGGATATCTTTCATTTGTCAAGAGACAGATTCAGTCATTTATTTACCTAAAAAAAAGCTTTCCTTTTTTTCCCCTAAATAAATTGATTTAGTTATAGTACTGCTGTACTGAGCACATCAATTTAGGAAAAAAGAACAACTGTGAGTTAATAGGCAGGAAGGTTGTGTAGGCTCATCTGAATGTGCTGGAAAGTTTGGGTCATCTTGTGACAGCTTCATGCTTGAAGGACGGTAAGAAATTACCTAAGTAAAAAAATTTCCTCATATTGCTTGTTTGAGTGTTCCTCAGCTAGATCTTGACAAGGTGTGGGATGACTGAGAGGGGAATGACTATTTCAACACAGCATATTCTCACACAGTGCTCCTCCTGATACCCACTGCAGTATTTACTTGTATAAATTTTGAAAAGCTGAGTAGCTACAGCTATTTTTAATTTCTCACCTGATGTCTTACTTACTTGTCCATTCTGCACCTCTTGCAGTGCTGTGTGACTTCTTTGAAGAGGAGAACCGTACCAGTTCCAGGGAGGAGAGCACTGAAGGTAATATAATTTGGATTTATGGAGGAAAGGAGGAAAGGAGTGTGTATTTGGCACTGCTTCTGATATGAAAATTACAACTGGAAGACGATAGCTTTGCCTTTTATGGTGTAAGAGGTTTGTCAGCAGCACTACAGGAAGCACTCACCCAGGTTGTTTATCTGGTAGCTGGAGTAAGTAGCCCTGACCTTGGCTGCTTGTTTCTTGCTCTAGCATCATTCCCCTGCACAATGCTGGGGAAAAAAAGAGATATGTGGTCACAAGGATTCTATAAAGGGAAAAGAAAATCCCTCCAGCCAGTTGCCAGTGCACACCCTGATCCATCAGCTGGAGAGATGGTTCTGAATGCTGACAAGGTAGATGTATCCAGTGTCTGCTTATTCCCTGTCCTTCTGGCTGTGATTGGTGATAGCAGCATTAGCACTGGAGAGATTTAGTGATGTGGACATCTGTCTTTTTTGAAATGAAAATTATATTATCAACTTCAAATGCAGTCTTTGCATCTCTGTGCAAAACAGAGTTTTTGCTGCTGGAGTTTTGGGGCACTCCAGCATGAGCATTGGGGAGGCATTTCCAAGGTGAGTGTTTTATTTCCCTATGGCCTACACAGTATTATAGCTGAGGACGCAGAAACAAGATACTGTTCTGTCACCCATCCTCTGAAGTAATCCATCCACCACTGCTACCCAGATTTAGTAAATGTATGGAAATATGTGAAAACACGGAATGAATAAGGGCAGCAGTTTTAATCTGCAGTGGAGAAACTTATTACTAGAATTTCTAAATGCATATTTTTAATTGAATGTATTTTTAAAGTTTTATTTTAAACACAAATATTAAATATATTTTTTGTTATTTTAAATTTGTGATACTGTCATGCACAGAAAACTATGGGAATGGCACAGGGCAGGTGGTGGCCCTTGGACCAGTAGTGTAGGTTTCCAAAAATTGTTGTGACTTTTTCTGTAATTGGACTTTAACCTTTCCGCATGTATAAAAAAATTTCTGTGAATATAAGAGATCATTAAATTTTGCTGAGAGTTAGTGCCAAATCAAGCTATTTCACAAGACAAAGTACTTTTATCAGTGCCTGTTGATTTTAAGTATTATGCCTTTAGCTGCTGGTGACATGAGCAGCAGGGGTTGTGGTGACAAAAGATTGCTACTTCTTTCACTGCTGTCATGGTGCTTTTGAGAGTAACTACAGTGCCATAGCATCACTGGGCTTCTGGTACCCTGGGCAACAGAAGACATTCTCTACTAAGTCAAAAAATGAAGGAATATTTTTTTATGAGCCTTACAAGAATGCAGTATTTCTTGACTGCTAGGAAGGCGTCACCCCAGCACATTTGCCAACAGAGATTTGCTGTCTGAATGTGGAATGTAAACCTAGTGTGGTGACAGTGGACTCCACCTCTAGAAATGGAGTAGGAAAACAGATTTGCTTATGCTTTTGTGCATGGTCATTGAAGAAGAGCAACATTAACTGAGAAAGAGCTGGTTCTTTCTTCTGCCATCATCTTTTGACACACTGAAATGTATTTCCTTTTCACGCTGATTGACAGATGCACAGCTAAAGTTTTAGCAAGAGCCTTCATGAATGGGCTTAGCACCTCAAAGGTACATACCTTTGCAAGAGGAGAGGTTCTAAACCAGTAGCTTAAAAAACATTTCTTTAAACAAAATGTTCTTTATAAATATTTCTAGTAGAGGAAGGAGGCATGATATATGGGGTGTGTTAATTATTTTAACTGTTAATTATTTTCAACTTTTTGAACAAAATTCATCAAACGGCTTTTATCTGAAAATATTTTGAACGTTTTTTCTCCTGCAAAACATACCAAAACTAGTGATGGGACAGGATAGTCAGCCTATGCAGCTAGGAGGGGTTACAGTTATAAAAAAAATTCCCAGTGTCTTTTGTCAAGCAAAATATTCTGTTCATCCAGTTCAAAATACTCTCCTGTGTCACCTTTGTGAGTTTCAGTGATTAATTTTTAGTGGGACTCATTTGCTGATGTTTGAAGAAAGGCTTCCACAGCTCCCTTTGTGACCTGTTTAAAAAGTTGCTTGAAGTAGCATTGTGCACCATTGGAAGCCACTCCAGTTCACCACTTGACTTCTGTTTCACTTTCTTGATTAAGCTTAGGAATAGATTTCTGGAGGTTTAATGCATCCCGCTGTACCGATGGTTTTTTCAGAAGTGCCTCCAAATGAAATGACTGGGAGCCTTTGAATAGTCCACTAGGAGTTAGGCATGTTTTTAGACTTCTCAGGAGCTGTAAATGGTAATTTGCATTTCAGGTGATGTGAAGATGTTTTGGACACAATTGGGAGGTAGAAGAGTGGATGTCATATTTGAACAGGTGCAAAATGTGCTGTTGTTGCTGAAGGAAAAGATCAAGAATGGAACTGCAACAAACCAAGGTTTGAAATCCTTGTAGTGATTGACCTGGACTGCAGAGTAGCTGTGGCCTGCATTGTGTAGGTTTGTGTGATGATCTGCCATAGTCCAAATATCTCTGAATTTTGATAACCTAGCTGTTGGTGGCTTTAAGCACTTTAAAAAAGAAAATACTTTTTTTTTAAAAAAAAAGAAAAGTAATTTCAGGTACAATTGGCTATTTTCTTGTTTTGCCTGTACACTTTTTGAAGCAATGCATGGCTCTTAACCGCATGGAACTGAAATATTCATTTTTGAGAAGTAATGAAATATCTGCAGTGCCTTGTGTTTCATTTATCATCAGAAGTTTTAGCCTTTCAAGCTGATCTCAGTGAATTGAGTGGTTTTGGGGTGGGATAATAATCATTATTATTATAATGAGATTATTTTTGTCAGAGGCACCATTATAACTTGAAACAATAGTAGAAAAATGTGACACTAATGCATTTCAGATTATTCCTGATTTTCAAGGAAATAAGCTTCCTCTATCTACCTCAAAATACATTAAAGTTGTAATTCTGATAAGGTTGGAGCACTACACAGATTTCCTGTTACTAGTTTATTTGAGTAAAATTGCTTCTTTTTGTTAAGTCACCCGTATAAATGTAATCTATAGATCTTATTGGGGGGGTTTTGTGCAAGAAGATGTACAGTGGTGTAAGATACTTTTGAACTAATATGGCCACACACTTTGCATTATTTATATAACACTTCCTCTAAACTGGAAGTGCATTTTTTTGTTTCCTTGAGCTCCCACATATTGACTGTTATGACAAAATATCAAAGTAGTGCAGAGATGAAAGTTGAACTTGAATCCCCAGATGACGCAATGAATCTGTGATAAAGTTCAATTAGAATTTTTCTGTGCTTTGTTCTGTAAACATTTCAAGCTAAAAATATTAACATGGATTTTGCTGAGGGTTGTCTGCCAGCTTGTAAATTTATTGGTTGAGACAGAACAGTTCTCTTTCATTCTTTTAACTGAAGGCTATTTCCACCAATGTAGAAGTAACATTAATTTGGTCTGCCAAGTTCCAGCCCTTCCTACCCTGAAGATGATCAGTCTGATGACTAAGGTAGAAGTTTACACTAAATTGTAGTAGGCCCCCAGTTTATGTGTGTTTAGAAACATTCCAGCAGCTTTCCAAAAGCTGAGGGATATTCAGTGCCAATTCACAACTACTACTGTGAGCTGTAACAATTTTGTAATTCTTAGATGTGTCTGCTAAGGTCTGTGGTGCAACACTTTTCTAGTAGTATCAGTCTTGCTATGCTCTAGGTCAGCACAGTGAGGAGAAACAAGTGCCTATGGAGGATTTAACACCTTGTTTTACCTATTATCATTACTTAAATTCAACTTAGTTTCTGTTTTGATTTGGTTTTTTTGCATAGAATGCTGGCAGGCTTGGGCACTGGTGAATGAAGCTAATCTGGGTGATCTCTTAACCTTGGCAAATGGTATGTGCATTCCCATTGTGTTTGTTTGGTATGTGGATTTAATTTCTCTTGTTTTACTCACCAGAAGCTCAATTCCTTTCTTTGAAATCAATAAAATAGATCTGAGAAGGCCATTAGCATTACAATGAGGAAAACCTAATTATTAATTTCCTCAAGTACTGAAGTGTGAACTCTCACCTGGGTTTGTATTTTTGTGGTTTGTGTGTATATGTATAATACCTGTACCACAGGAAGAGAGTGTGAACTAGTAGGCCCTTATGAACCCAAGCTGTCTGTGAGCAGTTACCCTGTGCATGGCTCCACTAGCTGTAATAGCCTGGCATCCTTTTATGTCTAACAATGAAGGGAGATGTGTAAATGTGTTTCATGTGCATGTTCTTTCTGGTCACTTTGAAAGCCACATGGAAGATTTTTCAGTAGGGCACTTGCTAACAAGCGTTTTTTTTAGATGTAGTTCATAGCATTGCCGTGTTTGTAATGTGTTTTGTTAATTATCTCTTTAGTAACTAAAGTAAATTCAATCATAAATTGAAATCTGGGTTGATGAAGTTTTTGCTCACATTCAATTTTTTTTCAGTAAGCGATGAGTTGAATGGAGATGGTGCACAGGAAACCAAATGCAAACTGCAGCCTCTTCTTCCAGATGACAACGCTGCAGACACTGTAGAAGCTTCTGACAGGTCGGTGCCTTCATTTCAGTTCCTTATTTGACATATTTTTTACTTCAGTTGAGAGAGTTCTCAGATTTGTATTTCTAAAGTCAGTGTTTTAAACTCACTTTGAATCCTATGAGTTTTCAAAGTGAAAATGTTTTTAACTTGACCTATGTGGAAAACCTGAGGTTTTGGATAGACTTGTCTAATTTCCCATATGAGAACGTTTCAGAATAGGGCATTAGGTTGTGAATAAAGGTTCATGAGTGTTATCAGGGTTAGGACTCAGGCATAATTTCTCAGGCTTTCCTTACTGTGCAGATTGTCAGGTGTGTAACTTAGTCTCTCTGTGTTTAGTATTTAGCCTCAGGTACTGATTTGAAAGATAGGGGTAAATACGTCATTCCTTTTTTTTTTTAATTTCCTTGCTGTGTTTTAGCATGTAAGTTCTGGGAAGAAGCTGCTTTTTTTTTATGCAACTGAATATGTCTTTATATGTTGTTAGGAACAATTACACCATGTAAGACCTTGGGCCTTCTAGCAATGAGGCTAAAAATATTGAACAGCTAAATAACTGAACACAACACTGGTTGTCTAAGATGCTGCTCTTCTTTCTTTTTTTTTCCTCTTTTACTTCAAATAGCGAAAAAGAGGACATGGAAAGAACCTGCTTGGGGAGTAAAGAAGCATCTAGCAAAATTCAAGGTTTACCTTTGAACGTGCAGTATCAGAACCACAAGTGCTCTAGTGCATGTCTTGCCAACAGAGCAGTGGGCTCCTACAAGGGTGAAAATCCTCTGAAGATCCCAATCCTGTTTGACTTTCAAAGACGCCATGCAAAAGCAGACTGCCTTTCGAAGTCACTGGATGTGAATTACAAAGCTCCTTGTGGTCGGAGTCTGAGAAGCTTTCGAGACGTGCAAAATTACTTGTTTGAAACAGAGTGCAATTTCTTATTTGTTGATCACTTTTCCTTCAACACATACGTGCTGTTGGCCAGGAACACCATGAATTCCGAGCCGCTTGTGTTTGAGTTCGATATTAGCAACGGAGCCGAGTCTGTGCCCATCTCCTTCTGTAACAATCTCGACCACGCACGGTTGCCTTATTTCAAGTATCGGAAGTCATCGTGGCCGCGTGGATATTACCTCAACAATTTCTCCAGCCTGTTTGTTGATTCCTGTGATTGCACAGATGGCTGCATCGATAGGTAGGTAGAAAGATCTCATCTCAGGCCAGTGACACACAATGCCTGAGCAGCAGGGTGGTGGGGTGTGAAGGCGCAGTAGCAAACAGGACCAGCGCTGCTGGAATATCTTGTGCCGTGCTTTATGTTGACTGACACCGTTGTGTCTTTCTCTTCTCCAGAACTTGGGTGGTCCTACTGGTCCACCCTCTGTTGTAGGGAAGGAAGTGATCAACAGGCAGATAATTGTGTTCCTTTTCCTTTCTTCCCAAACTGGCAGTGCTTCTTTTCCAGGTGGAGCTGACAAGCAGATATCTTGGGTTTGGAAAAAGTGTAGGGAAGGGAGTCTTGTGCCAGCAGAGGCAGGCTTGTTTTCATGTTAGGCAGGGAAGGATCCTGCATGACGATTTCTGCTGCAGTTCTTACTGTAAAATGGCATCCTATAGATGGGATGGGACAGCCTTGAGGGATCAGATCATTTGGAACTAATAGGGTTACTGTGGGCAGATGAAGAAACATCACCGTTCCCAGCCTCTGCATGTCGTCCTTCCCCTTGTCTAAACAGAAACTACAAAACTCAGTGGTTACAGAATACATTTGTGGTCTGAGCAGTTCCAATATTCTTGCGCATTTGTCATCTTTTTCTAAATCCCAGTAGCTCTGAGCTACAGACACTGTGGGAACCTGCCACAGTTACCATATGCAAGTTTGGTGGTATTTTTGTCTGCTTTCTTGAAGGGTGTTTGTCTGATCTCTCTCTGTAGGCGTTATTTGGTGTTGAATCCATTTTGTATTATTGACAGCTAGGGCAGTTGCACATGCTGCTGTGCAACATCATTGCTCATGACCCAACAAAATCTTGAAATCACTGCCTGGTATAATGAAGCTTAATTTTAGTAATTTAGTTTCAGCTGAGTGGTGAGAAACAGCAAGCACACAGCCCCTTTGCCCTGAAGTCTCTCAAGAATTGAGATGCTTTTGATGTGCAGTTTTGGGGTTTAGGATTTGCACAATCACTGTGACTTTGAAGTTGTCAAGACATACAATGGTGAAGACAAGCACTGTTGCTTGAATTTTCCACAGTGTAAAATTCTTCACTTCTTGGGGGCTAAGGAGGGAGGAAGATAACCGAGTAGTGGCAAACAGGCTGGGATGCTGTGCCAGAAGAGGTGATTTTTATTCATTCGATCCATTTGACTGTGTCTTATAATAAGTTTCTGTTGTACTTCAGCTGTTTGCATGTGCCATTCAAGGAGCTTGGCAGAAGAATGGGGTTGGGGTGGAGAGAACATGGTTATTGTAAAGCACTGGTAACCAACCAAGAGACTAAGGAAAAAGGTGCCTGAAACAGTCTTGTGGAGTAAACAAAGCAGGGAGGGGGAATACAGGTGTATATATGGAAGTGTGTGTGTGTGTGTGTGTGTGTGTAGTCAAGTGCATTTCAAATTACCTAGATTTATGATTGATTTATGTTGCTTCAAATCCATTCTGAGATGTTTTACTCTTATTTTTAGATCAAAATGTGCATGCCTACAGCTAACAGCAAGAGGCTGTAGTACAATTCCTTTGTCTCTAAGTAGTAAAAGATCCCGTGGATACCGTTACAAAAGACTGGAGGGACCAGTTCCTAGTGGGTAAGAAAGACTACAGGAGTGAAATAAGAGCATACAAATAAAACAGCAGTTAATAGTTCAGTCTAAGTGCCACAGGATTAAAATAACTGGAGTTTTTGGATTACTGAAACCTTCCATTTTTGTCACAATTTTAGCGACAGATCAGGATGATAAAAAATAATTAATTTGCCTTGAGTAATAGGAGGAAAAAAAAAACTTCTGTATTGCAGATCCTACAGTTTTCACAGCTTAGGTCAAGGTCCAAGAGAAGTGTGAAGAGTGAGCAGAGTCCTAAAGACACATCAGCCAGCTGCTTTTGCCAGACTTGGTTATGGTGACTCTTCCAAGAATCTCCAAAGCCATCCAATGGTTCAAGTGGTTGCCCTTTCTCTTATTCAGCCCCTGTGGATTAATACATGGCCTGGAGAAGATGCCAGTTCCTTCAGGTGTCTAGGAGAGGAATTATGCAAGGTAGCTTTCTGCAATAGCCAAGGGCTTGAATCTACAGGCTTGAGGAGCCCCTTTCAGCTCTCTGTGTGATGTTAGTTTTTGGCTGACATGCAGAATTAAAGTTGTCAGAGAACTCAACAAAAAGCACAATTATGAGTCCTTTTGGAAATGCTTCATCAAATCCTGAAATTCCTGACAGCTACAGTGAAGTCCAGGCATAGGTTGCTATGCTAAAATTAGTTCCAGTATAGAATTAGGTGCTTCTTAGGGATTTCTGTTTCTGTGCGATTTACTCCTACAAAACAAAAATATAGCATTTGTTTTTCTTGTATACTTTTGCCAAAATCTGACAGACAGACTCTTAAAGTTAAGGAGCCAGCAGTCAAGAAAGTCACAAGCTTCAGAGCATTGCTGCACAACCAGTTTTAGTTTTAGAGTCTTTATATTTCAGTCCATTGCCTTGTTGATGCTTAGAAGGGGGATTAATAATAGGAACTTCATTATGGTAATGCATCCATTTATATTGTGTTTTGTTTTTCTTCCTTGTGCCAGGATTTATGAGTGTAGTGTGTTGTGCAGGTGTGACAAGCTGATGTGTCAGAACAGAGTTGTACAGCATGGCATTCAAGTCAGGCTGCAAGTGTTCAACACGGAGAAGAAAGGCTGGGGCGTCCGCTGCCTGGATGACATTGACAAGGGGACATTTGTTTGTACTTACTCAGGTAGTAGGAGGGGACCTGTGAAGACGTGGGATAATTCTCCCTCTCCCGTGGTGTGTGCCCTGGATTGTTTTTGAGAGCAGGGAAATGAAGGATTGGAAGAAAAGTATGTCAATGTAATCTTAACTTGCAATGTGATCAAATGGACAGAAGAACTTTGAAGAACTCTGCTTTGAGATGGTGTCAGACAAACAAAACAATATGGAGCAAAACTGATCTCAGACTGCTAATTTTTTTCCCTTACAAATCTGCACATTCTATGCCAGGGCTAATTTTCCTTCAGTAAAAATCATAAAATCATAGAATGGTTTGGGTTGGAAGGGACCTTAAAAAACATCTAGTTACATCCCTGCCATGAGCAGGGACACTTTTCAGTAGACCAGGTGGCTCAGGACCCCACCCAACGTGACTTTGAACTCTTCCAGAGATGGGGCTTTCACAGCTTCTCTGGGCAACTTGTGCCAGTGCCTCCCACCTTCACACTGAAGTTCTTACTAATATCTAATCTAGATGTGCTCTCTTTCAGTTTAAAGCCATTGTCTTTTGTCTTATTACTACATGCCCTTGTCTAATTCGGTTTGTACTTCAGCCTACATTGACGTCATAGAATTATAAATAGCGTTCATATTTTGCTTTCCCAAGTATTGGAAGTTACATATTCCCAAGTACTTTCTCTTGTATTTGTTAATGTAAGTTTGACCTGTGATAGTGAGTGTGACTCAGCAAACAAGCATTAAAAAAAAAAAAAAAGAAAACTTTTCTTTTTCTTTCAGGCAGATTAATGAGGAGAGCTGAAGTATTGGGAGATGCTGAGGAAGAGCTGAAGGAGAAAAGTGCAGTGAATGACAGAGGCCATGACTTTTCTTCCAAAAAAAGAAAACTTCACATTGATCATTCAGACTCAGAGATTGAACTAGTGCAGACTGACAAAAATTACATTCTTGAGAATCAGGAATCTTTGTCTCAAACTGTGGATAATGAAAATAAATCAACCCTGTAAGTTTAGCAAAGTAAGCTTAAGCATAACTAATAGTCTACTAATCTAGAAATTCTGTTGTATAACTTAGAGTGTGTCCTTATATGAGGGTGGTGGTTTTTTTCTTTCTTAACTTCTTTTTAAATTCCCAATTATTTCTTCTAGTGGGACAGTTTTCCCTGTATATTAATTTTATTTATGTGTACCACTTGTCATTCTCTAGAAATTCAGTTCATCTCTTGGATATACTTGATCTGTTCAGGGCATTAATGGTAATGCTGATTTGAAAGAATTAATAAAATATACTTGAGATAAATTGTTTAAAGATACTCAATGACACTGAAGGGTTTGACAATACATCAGCCACCAGCTGTTCTGCCCTTTGCTCCCAGTCTCTAAACCTTTTATTTGTAACATAACCTTTCCTGCAGAAACCTTAACCTCTCCTGTAAAGAGTCTGACAACACCTCACTTTTGCAGTGAATACATTTTCCTAGTTGAAATCTGTACTGTTAAAACTGTTGAAAGTAGTAGCAGGAAAAGGCAAAACTCTGTAGGTGCTCTATTTTGAGATAATCTGATATAATAATAGTAAAGCAACAGACAATTTTGTTCTCTGCATGACAACTGGAAAAGGATGTAAAAGCAGCTGCTGATCTCTCAAAGAAGTTTGAGAAACTGCTTTCGTACAAATACTATAAAGAACCTAGCCCAGGTTCTCAATTCTTAAAAACAAAATACAGAACATGGGGTGAGGCCAGACTGCAGGCTCTGCTGTAGTTCCTTCTAGAGAAGAGACTGGAACTAGAGACTGTTAGAGAAATGTGTGTTGTGAGAGTTACTTATGGGTCTGTTTGTCTTTTATCATTTCCTTTTGACCTTTCTGTACAGGGTTCATCTAAAGAACTCAAGTAATGCAACTGTGAGAAGGCCTCGAACTAGAACACTCATTTTTCGCAATCACCAGCTAAAAATGGTAATAAGTGGCTTTAACAGATTCATTTTTCACTGTGCTGAATATGTATGTTAATTTTGACATTTTCATCTTGTATGTTTAGGTAGTTCTAATGACCTTTCTTCATGAAATTGTGTTACACTGTGAGCTAGGCTGTCATGCTGGAAACTGCACCCCATCCCCTCTCCACTATCAGTCCTTCAGCATGTTCCCCAAGACCAGCACTATCTAGCCTCACGGCCTTCCTTTCTCCACCCTTCACTTACACTCCTCAAGAGCCTGAAATAATTATTCTGCCCCTGCACCCCTCGTGTACAGGGTCAGGGGGTCAGTGATAAAATTTTTGTAATGTCTCCCCAAGGAATGGCATAGCAGGGAGAGAAGGGAATCTCAGGATGTCTATGCAGTTTTCTCATACAGTGGCAGAGTTGGGGGAACTGACTTTAATGTGACTCCTGACCTTGCCTGAGTGTGAAGGGTTGCCTGTAAACATGTGCAAAGGACGAAAACTGGTGTAAACTTATGCTGTAGGTTTTACTGGATTCATTGCCCTTAAGAAATGCACATGGAATTTTCATGTAAACATTTTGCAGTGCTGTCCATTCTAGAGGTCATGTAACTAATTGCCTTTTTGTGATGGGGGAGGAGAAATTCTGCCATCTGGTCATTTCATTGAAACTGTGTAAAAAGCATGTTTGGGATTTGGCTCAGCAACTTACAATTCTGGTGAAATTGTTGGGACTTAAGCACTTATTTACATGTCATTGACCAGGGGACTCTTTCCTGGTAATTACGAAGGGTAATTTGAAATTAAGATAAATGTTGCATTGCAGTAAATGTATTAACTTTTCAAATTCAGCCACAGCTATGCATTACAGTAGCTTTGAAACTTCAGCCTGGGAGTTCTAAAAGCCACTTGCTGTGCCCTCTTGGCCCAGAGTTGCATGCAGCAACAACACATCACAGCCTTTTCATTTGATACACAGGTGCACAGTGCCAGCTCAGATGAAGATGATAGTTCTCAGATTCGTCAGTCAAGCAAAACAAAACTAACCAGTGGAACAGAGAAAGGAAAAGAAAGTAGGTTTGCAGAGCTCTACATACTGCATGCTTTGTACAGTTGTGTCCCATCAGGTGATACACTTTAATGTTGACTGTGTGGGCAGGCCAGTTCTTAGAGTAGAACTATGTTGTCCATAGATGTTGAGACACCTTGAACTGTCCAGACAGCAGCTTCTCAAATACTGTGCAGTTGTGGGAAAGTCAGTCTTGCAGATCTTGCTGTGTCACACCCAGTACCTGTTCTAGCCAAAAAAATTTGCACAGGATATAATACAGGGGTGAGGAGACCTCAAACTGGAGAGGCAGTGTTAAACTGATGCTATTTGCACATGCATCTTGCTTCTATCTTAATTACAGTTTGTGATTCTATTGGGAATTAAGGTGGAGAATGATAAAAAATGCTATATGGGAGAAATCAGTCTGGAATGGGCTTTGAGAAGAGTGAGACACTAGGTCACTTAGAGGCACCTTGAGCAAGTGCTTTAGGCATCACAACAGGAAACAGTCATTTGATGAGAGACATGGAAAAGTTGTTTTATGGAGTTGTAGATAGCAAGGAAGCTGCTTAGATTTTGGAGGATGTGGAAAAGTGGGTGGCTAAGAGTTCAGGGCCAAACAAGGGAAAGGCTTTGGCCTTAAACTGGCATTGAGAAATAACATACATGTCCATTGACAGAATCCACCCAGCAGCAGAAGGAAGAACATCTGATGGAAATTGGACAGACTGACTCTGCTGGTGTAGAGAGTACAGGATGCAAAAGAAAGAGTCTGTCACTGCAGGGTGTTGATTGTGGCAAGTCCAGTGTGCTGGATGACACAGGTGTTGTGAGCCCATCCAACAATGCACCCCTAAAAGCTGACTGCAAAGAAAATAGCAGGCATCCAAAACAAGATGCACTTTGTGAGGAGTCTGATGGTGATGGGATGCTTCCCAAGAATGCTAATGAAGAAAATATTTATGTACTGGATGCCACAAAAGAAGGAAATGTGGGTCGTTTTCTAAATGTAAGTAGTAAGTTGCACGGGTTCTCTTCGTTGTCTCTGCAAATACATCATTTACTTATTTAAGCTTAAACTAGAAAGTTTTTGCACATAAACAGTATGGGTGGTAGGTGCATAACAAGAGAGGCACATGTGGTGCTCCCTGCCATCACAGGTGACTGGACAGTAGGTTGGGTCACACTGGCTGTTCATGCCTCCATAAGCTGATAATGCTATGTACCAGCTGCAGTTTTTGGCACCACTGGGTTCCTGAGAGACATATTCTCCAGTAATGAATGATATCTTCTTCGTGATGGCCTTTTTTGGAGGTTCAGGGAGCAAATAGCACATTTTGTTGAGCAACATACCTTCTCCCAGCTTTGTTTACTTTGTTTCCCAGCCATTGTAAATTCTAGTTTGTGCTGGTTTAGGACAGGTGTTGTGTTGTTGTACAAAACTTCCCTGCTGTTCAGTCCAGTTCAGAAAGTTGTGTCACACTGGGTACATGTTTGCTAACTAAGTCTTTCAACTTTGACTTGACAAGAAATACATAGCAATCAATTGCCAAGTACCTCCAGCTAAGACAAATGGTCCATAGACACATCTGCAAGTACTCTGCAAATAATATATTTCTCTTCATTGGCATGAATGTCTTACAGCAAAGCCCTTGCATGTGTTTAAGCTGTTCTTCCTTGCAGAGGTAATATGGCGTTAATATTAGTAGTGTATCTTGCAGAAACCTTCCTTCTGCTCCCATGAGCATACACAAGTTCCTACATGCACCTCAGTGACCTTTAACATCCTGTACTTGGCCAAGACTTAGTCATGTAATCCATTGCTTGCTCCCTAGCACTGCTGCCCTGGCAATGGCATTGGATGATAAACTTTCCATGTGGGCTGGAGAAGGGAAGGAAGAAACTGCCTTTACTGGTGACAGATACCTGTCACAAAATAGTTTTTTCAGCCAACCATGTGGTGTTGGACTGTTTCTAATTCAAATTTTCTGTTTTACAGCACAGCTGCTGCCCAAATCTCTTTGCACAAAGTGTGTTTGTAGAAACTCACAACAGAAGTTTTCCATGGGTGGCATTCTTCACAAACAGGTGAATTTCTGGAAGTTTAATGTTGTTCATTAAAGGCACTAGGAGGAAAAAAAACACTGCTTGCTTATTAGGGCATAATTACACTGAGGGGTGGGACAGATGCTTAGATCATAAAAGCACAAAACTACCTTCTTATCGGTGACTTCTTATTGTGCACTAAAGACAGAAGAAATGCAGCTCACTGGTTATGACTAATGAGTTTTGCTTCAGTTTTGCACTGAAATGTAAAGTAGGGAAGGTTAATTTTGATGTGTCCACTTCAGTGATAGTCTTCTTCAGTAGAGCAATAGGTTTACCTCAGCAAGGCCATTCGGAAAGCCAAGATTCACTCATCCCACTGTTGTGTCTCAAGGAATGGCCACCAGATCTGTGTCCCATAGGGCAGGATTGAACCCCACAGGATGAGACACTCTGTGGGCCAAACAAGCTGGCTTCAGTCCTTTTCCTCACAGCTATCAAGACAAGCAGGACTTTGTGTAGCCCAGCATGTCGTGGGGATGTGACAATAGGATACTCAGAGGTGAAAATTTGTTCTGAAAGTAAAAGATGCAGATATTTCCTTAGTGTCTAACAGAAAGAGAGGTACAGAGAGCTGGTGCCAGCGAGACACAATATGGCAGCAGCTCAGCCCAGGAGAGGAAAGATGAATTGTATGAATGAAGTTAGCTGACATGCATGCGAGCAGTAGTACTAGGTGAGAACAGAACAGAGAGGAGAGCCTTTGTGCCAACAAACCAGTTCTAGGGAATGCTGATCTCCTGTGGAGCCTTGCAACTCTGCTCCATACTGACACAGATGCTGTGGATTGCACTGGGGAGGTCTCCAAGAACTGTGAAGACAATGTTTTGAAATATGTCTAAAAAAATATTTTGTTTTAGCTAGAGTGTTTCTTGCTCGAGTACTCGGTAAAGGAGTGGAGTGGAGACTGAGGCCACTGGAGAGAGATAAGTCACCAGCAAAGACACTTAGGGAAGAAGATTTTTTGAAGGAGAGTTCCCCTCACTGGCTCATCCATTTTCTGTGCATCACCCTTTTACAACTTGTCTAAATTAAGGACTTCATCTGGATCATTGAGCTTAATTGTGTACCTTCCATGAACTTGCCCAGTCACCTTTTTATTTGTTTTATGTGTCTGGCCTCTAGACGATCTCAAGTCAGCAAGTCCCAGGCTGCAATTACGGGCTGTATGAAAAGTCCTCATTGTTTGTCGTCAGTCAGCTGCCTGGGAATTCACTGGATGTCCCCTATACCATAACCAGTGAGAAACATCAGAGAATTACTCTCTTTATCACAACATTCATATTTTATTACATTTTCCATCAGTTGTCCCTCAGCATCATAGTCTCAGGTATTTAGTTTGGCATTCATTTTGGACAATGAATTTCCTACCTTAGGCATTTCTTCTATTTTACTACCAGAATAGCTGGTCCATGAGGAGCAGGTGTTTAATTCTGAGTTTTGGGCTTTGTGCACATAGTGCAATTGCATTAAAAGGTAGCTTGTCAGACCAAAGATGACAGTCTTCAACAACATATCTAGAGATCTGTTCAAACTTCAGTGTACTCTACATAGGAAAAATAACAAAACAGTGTTATTTATTTAGATGTATCACTTAACGTGGTTTTCCTTTTTTGTTTTGTCTTGGTTTTTTTTTTGTTTTGTTGTTTGTTGTTTTGTTTTTGGTTTTTTGTTTGGTTGGCTTTGGTTTTGGTGGGGTTTTTTTGTTTGTTTGATTTTTGTTTCCCAGAATTTCCCTCTAAGTTAGAGCACATTGTTTAGACTCCAACCCTATTTACAATCTCCATAGCAATTTCCATAGGCAAAGCAGCATGAGTGTTCCAGTGACTCCTTGTATCCCTTGTTTCCCTCCCAACAAGATGCCTGTGTGATGCTCCCTGCCCACTATAATTTTTGGGTTTGCATGTATGTTGTTGGTGACAAATTGTTAGAACAGTACTGTTTCATTCAGTTCAAGCAAATTGACTGAGTGTTTTATTTCTTAGACATGTGAAAGCTGGAACCGAACTCACGTGGGATTATGGTTATGAAGCTGGAAGCATGCCAGAGACAGAGATTTCCTGTCACTGTGGAGTTCAGAAGTGCAGGAAAAAAACCTTATAGGCAAAGCTTTCCTACTGTCAACACATCTTGTACCTGGGGATCTATATGCTGGAAGGGATGACTACTCAGCAAACAGCCCTCAAGTCCGTGGTGCTAATTGCATTCAACTAAAATGCCTTTCACCTGATGATTTTTTAAATTTACATTTAAATGTCACTTTTGTAGTTTACAGAATTAGAACTGTTTACCCTAAGAACAGGCATCAAACCTTTCCTAGGTAATTTCTTTTCTCCTGGTCTTCCTCCTCCCTGCTTCTAATCCACAAGCAAAGTTCATAGTGCACTGGAAGAATTTCTGCTCCATGCCATCTGCAGCAGAGACACGACTGGTGAGAGCAACAGTTCCTTGGTGCTTTCTGTGCCACTCCACAGTGCTGAGTTAGCAAAACTCAGGTTTCTGAAACTCATTATGAATGCATGACTGCCTGTCTGGGCACTAGGAATTGTTATAATACACCTAAGCCTGTTGGATCCAGTGGGACAGATAGTCCTGAACAGAGAACTAAACAGAACAGTTCTGCAGAGCTGTGTTTGTGCTACAAAATGAGCTGGACAAGTCCTGCTGCAGCTGGAGAGAAATGACTGGGTTTTGTTGGATTGCACTCCTCTCCACATTTGTGACACAGAGAAATCATTGAGAAATCCAGTGTACCTCATCTCAGTGCCATATTGTGTATGGGATAGGTGGGCCACAGAACTCCTTAGCACATGGTTTGTTGGTAAGAGAGAAACAAGCTACATTAGGAGACACAGTGTGCAGATGCAGGAGGTGGCTCTGAAATGGAGCAAGGGATGGGTGTGCAGGTGTGTTTCTTTTGAATGTGCTGCAGCCTTGGGCAAGTAAGGAGGTGTCGAAGGTGAGCAATTTAGATGCTAGAAGAACCATGCCAAAGGTTTCAAAACAAGTGGTTTTATTAAAAATGTTGTAAAAGTAAGACTTAACATAGTTTGATAGCAAAGTTTACTCTGTTACTGCAGAGGATAGGATAGTGATTTAAAGTTACCAATACAAAATCTAGTGGCACCATAATACAAGGCTGCATGTGACATTGGTTGCTTACCAGAGACCTGCAGCTGATCAGGGGTCTCAGCCTCGGGGAGTAACATTGAGAGCATCCCAGCTCACAGGGAGATCACTGCCATACAGCCAGTTGATTAGCAGGAGAGCTAAAAAAAGGCTCACTCAGGCTGTCATTTATGGAATAAAGTGGTTGGCTTGAAGTCAAATTACCTTTGTTGGAGAAGGTAAACATGAGAGTCTTGTACCTGCACTTTTCTTTGTTCCTTGATAAATGAGTCTTGCAAGAACCACCCACTATTCATGTGTTAATTGCATGGTTGGTATCTCAGATTCCAAGTCTATATGCCTCAGTGCTCACCATGTCACCCTGCTCCTGTGGGGGTTTTCAGAGAAATGGTTGGAACAAATGAAGGTCTTGGCCTGGCCTATACTGCAAAATGAAAGAGAAGCAGGAACCAGTTCTCAGCCCTGAGGCCAAGAGGCAATGGATGTCTTATGCACGCATGGCTTAGGGTTCTGTTTTAATTGGGTTGTATCTGTGCTGTGTAACTGTGGACAAACATGGTATCTGTGGCCCTGAGTGGTTTTTTTTCAGTTTGTTTTGGATGCTTCAAGCTTAAAAATCATGGAGTTGTATTGCAACACTGGATGCTCTTGAATTTTTCAAGTTTCATCATGCATGAGGCATTTCAGCCTGTTAAAAGTGGACCTTTAACAGAGATAACAGACCTGTGAACCGTTCTGCTTACAGTGAAACCTCAGATCTTCTCTCCCTCAGCTCTGCCAGTTTGACACATCCATCAAGCAAACCTCTCCTCAGCTTTGATCCCTGTCATCACACTCTGGGTTGTGTGGGCTTTCACCACCCATCTTCAGGGATAAATGCAGAAGAGCAGAGTTACCCCAGTGTTGGTGCAGTACCTCTTCAGAAGGTCAGAGCCACCCACTCTTGCCCTAATCAGCCCCTCTGTCACTGTAGCCCCTGTGTGAACTGAAGACAGCACTCAGCCCAGTTGCTTTTTGCTTCGTTGAAGATCTGTCTCTACTCAGAAGGAATATGCCTTGGGGGAGCATCTTTCAGCATTAACCAGAGGCATGCCAAGGTGTATGACAAACCCATGGGTAACCCAGGAGTGGTATTAGCCTTTTAAACAAATGAAAATGCAGAAAACATTTGTGTCTATGCTTGACTTGAATGTGGAAAAGAAGATGGGAATGTTGTTAAACCATCAGGAGGGCGGGAAAAGAAGGTACATTTTACTGCTGTTGGTTATATATTCCAAATCAGTGGTAGGAATGAATGATACTGGGCGGGTGAGAAAAAGCCTGGTTTCTTAATGCAGGAAAACAGACCTGATCTTTCAAAAGAGGCAGCACTTACTTGCTCCATGTGGTCTGCAACTATGGGAGAGCCTGCTGTGAGTGTAGATGTCACAGAAGGCATGTGTATGAGACGGGGATTTTTGGTTAGCTGGGTTTATCAGGTCTATCTCCAGGCTGGTGCTTCTTCGTTTTCCTCCTCCAGACCAGAGATCATAACCTATCCATGAGCAAAATCACCTTAACAAGGTGTGATTTCTGCCTGCTTCTGTAGTATTACTAGAACATGTTCTGCTGAGGGTGTCCTGCAAGTATCCTCTGCAGGTAGTGACCACAGGAGTGCTCACCTGAGATCTCTCTGCTCTGCTGACCACTCCTCTGCTTGTCACAGCTCACAGATGGAGATATTTCTGAGCAGAGCCCCTTGTGTCACCCGTGCTTTAGCAGAGCAGTGTGTAGAAGCACCGAGCACAAGCACTGATGGAAAAACAGGTGAAGATATTCCAAGTGAAGTACTCAAAAGTACCTGTGGAATGACACATTTGGGACTTCTCATCAGCCTGTCAGGGGCATCATAAATGAAGAGTGCCTGATGGGAATTAGTTGCATTGAGATGTGAATCGCAGCTCGTACGGTGAGCAAGATGGTCCCTATGGAGGGACAGTAGGGATATGAGGATGTATAAGGGCTCCATGGTAATAAGTATTAGCACCCAAGATAGGCATACAAATGCAAAGACAGCTGAAGATCACTTACAGCGTAAGTATAAAAGAAACTGGACTGGAGCATATTAACTGATTCCTTTTTTTTTTTTGCCAAAAAATCACTAAGCATTAATTTCCAGCTCTTTGTATTTCACAGAACTATATGGCTTGATAATGCAGCAGTTTGGAGGAAGAGCTCACAAGGGTTTTGGACTTGATTTTCCTCCACAGAGAATTTTTTCCTGTGTTGAAGAAGAGACTTCTGTTAGGAAGATTTTACTAGTTTAAGATTTATGCACCTGTGGGTGCTTGAATCATGTTGACTCATTTGAGTATCATCTAGGTAAGAGATCTGGGAATTGGAATTGTGTAGCAGCATTTGGCTAATTGATACAATCTAATTCCAAGCCTGGACACAGGAATTGATCTAAGGTCTGGTATGCTGCATCTGGGCAGGTGCGAAGGGATTTGGGAAACCAGCTGGAATGATGCTAGCAGTGCTGAAAACCCAAAGTTCATCTAGCTGGTAAAGGGAAATTATCTTGGAAGCTCCATGTTGTGTTTGGTGTGGCCTCCTGATGAGCCAGAACATGGCTGTTAGTGTGGCTGATGAGCTCACTGGGGGAGGTTCAACAAGACCAAGTGCCAGGTCCTGCACTTGGGTCACAACAACCCCAGGCAGTGCTGCAGGCTGGGGAAAGAGTGTGTGGAAAGATGCCCAGCAGAAAAGGCCCTGGGGGTGTTGGTCGACAGCAGCTGAACATGAGTGTGGCCAGGTGGCCAAGAAGGCCAATGGCATCCTGGCCTGTGTGAGAAACAAAGCCCAGTCCTCCAAATTTTAAGAGTTTAATAAGGGATAATAAGGAAGAGATCAATAAAGCAACAGGAGCAGCGCTGGGTGCATGGCAACAGCCAAAAGCACACCCAATTCTTTAGCAAGCAGTCCTTTATACTGTTGCAGTTGCATTACTTCCCCAAATGACTTTGCACATTTCTTGGAGCCTGTTTACCACAACTCTGCCTCAGGTTGCCACAGCATTGCATAAGTGCACAGCTGCAGTCTCCAAGGGTCCATCAGAGAGGCAGTCCGGTGGTCTTCTGATGCCACTTTAGACTTGGTGTTCTCCTTTGATGGTATTTTGTTCTCTGCCTTCGCTATCTTGGTGGTATAAATAACTATGTAGTTGTTGGCTTTCACTATTATGTATTGGCTTTTGCAAATTGTTAAAGTGGATGCTGTGTTGTGCATTACAATGTTAACTTTTGCAGAAGTAGCTGTAGTTGTGAAATAATAACTAATACTTTTATTTTTGTAACTGTGAAAAACGAGGTTCACTTCTGGTAAGATATAAAAGGTTTAAGAATAAAGACAATAGGAGACAGACATAAAGCAAATGGTTAGTACAGCCAGGTGCCTTGGCATTCAGCCAAGAAGCACACCTTAAATCCAAGAAGCATTCCCTTATATATGTTTTTACTAATTCCCCCCCTTCTTTCATCTGGTAAATCAGCATTTTCTTATCTTCTTCTGTCAGTCTGAATCTTCTTATGTTGCTAGTCTGTGCATTCTTCTAATCAATAATTATCTTCTCCTGTATTCAGCTGTCATTTCTATCTGGACAGATGAATCTCCTGTTTATTTTGTACTTTCCTGAGTTAGCAAAAGCTTTTCTTCACATCCTGCTATTTTTAAGCTTTGTCAACAACAAAAGAAACTATATTCATACAATAAAGTTTTTTAACATTATACATATAGCATTCACTTCAACATTAGTGAAAAGCCAGTAATATAATCCATACTCATAACATATAGTTAGGGTTACGTGCATTAACTTATACATTATTCAAACATTTCTTTGAGTTTAGGTGTCACAGTGGTCTATTGTTTTCCAAGTCTTCCCATCTTGGCTTGTCTTTATGGCATCAATAAATTTTGGGTGACTTGTTTTCACTCTCTCCTTGAGAAAAGTTATGTGTCTTCCTCCCCTCTTCCAGGCATTTCCTCCCATCTGCTATTCTGGTTTGTGTTACTGTTGTCTTATCACATGGATAGGTCAGAAAAAAGATAACCTTACATATTTTAGTCAAACAAAGGACCCACACGGCTAGCAATACATACTTAACTTACGAGATTACAAGCGACCAAAATCATAATTTAGACTAGATTTAAATACTTAGGATCAACAACATACAAATGTGAAAGCCAACATTATTATATGTGGTTATAACAGTAACTAACTGACAATAATGAGAATAACTCAATTACATTTGTAAAATGGCTAATGTTGATTTAAAGTACTTGTGGAAATAGCTAAAACCGTCTGCATGGTGAGATAAGATTTGAGGACCGGATGTGATGAGGACCCCTGCTACTGACTCTTCGGCTGCCAGTAACTATTGCCTGCTGAAACCACGGAACAGGGCCATTGTGAGGAAGTGACACACAACCCTCAAAACCACATCCATGATTACTGCACATACTCTAAAAGGGCGGGTCAGGGGTTGAACCAAGCTAAATAATTACCAGAACATGTAAACGAGTTCAAAGAAATATTTGAGTGTGTTTAATCTTTATGAATATGTATTTGACCAGTGCAATAGAAAAAAGTATATAAGAAGAGTTACTATAGTTAGCCGATGTGCCTCTGGCCAAAGCCAAGCACCCAGTGCTGTTACTGATTTGTCCCTTTTATCCCTTATTAAACTTCTAAAAATTTTGAAAAGTGGGGTTCATTTCTCACACCTGTATCAGCAACAGTGTGGCCAGCAGGACCAGGGCAGTGATAGTACCTGTACTTGACCCTGGCGAGGCCTCACCTCAAATCCTGTGTTCAGTTTTTGGGCCCCTGAAATCAGGAAGAACGTGGAAGTGCTGGAGTATGTCCAGAGAAGGGCAGCCGAGCTGGGAAAGGTCAGGAACACAACTCCTGTGCAGAGCTGCTGAGGGAGCTGGGGGTGTTTAGGCTGGAGAAAAGGAGGCTCACGGGTGACCCTGCCCCTCTGTAGAACTGCCTGAAACGAAGGCGTAGCCAGGGCGGGGTCGGCATCTTCTCCCTGGCAACAAGTGACAGGAAGCTCCACCCGGGGAGGTTTAGGTTGGACAGTAGTGTTGTGATTCTGTGAAAAGTGAACACGAGGCTAGGGAGGGATGCAGGATACCGCCTCTCCCATGGTGAAAGCCCTCGGGAAATGGCTGCCCGACGGCGGCCTGCGGCAGTGCCTGGCACGGGTATCGAACCGGGCACCGGGCCGTGCCCCCGGCATGCCCGAACACGGGGGCAGTCCGGCCGCGCCTCCCTTATCACGTGACGGGCGCCTCAGCAGCGCGTCCTCCCGCCAGTCACGCGAGGGCCGCAGCCAATCAGCGCGGCGCGGGTGCGCGGGGCGGAGCATCGGCGGGTGCCACCGCGCATGCTCTGTGCCCCGGCCGGGCGCGCTCACTTCCGCGCGGGAGAGTTGAGGACGGGGGACGGGGCGGTGAGAGTGGCGGCTCGCGCGGGCCGCGAGCGGGCGGTAAGTGCCACCACGGGCACGCGGGGCGGGGGGAGCGCGGAGCCTCTTCGGCGCCGGTCACGCACCCCCGCTCTTCCCGCAGCGGCAGTGAGTGGACCCTGCCGGGGCTCGGGCAGAGCGGAGGGGGCGGGGGAGCCGCGAGGCGGCGCCGGGACCTCCGTGAGGGCGGCGCCGGGGGTCCCAGGAGGTATTAGGAAGAAGTTTTTCACTTGTGAGAGTGCTGAGGCACTGGCACGGGTTCCCCAGAAAAGCTGTGGATATCTGGTCTTTGGCGGCGTTCAAGGCCGGGTTGGATGGAGCTCTGAGCAGCGCGGTCTAACGAAAGGTGCCCTGCCCACGGCTGGGGGTTGGCTGGAGATGCTCACAAGTGAGAGATGATCAGAAAAACAGCTTTGTTTGTGCTTTCTTGTTCCTTTCGAAATCTGGATGTAATTGTTCTGTAGTGATGTGGGGAGAATAGGGAGACAAATGTCGATCGTGTTTAGCTATGGTATCTCCAGCCGTGCTTCTTTCCCCACAAAGCACAAATGAGGGACACAGTGAGCGTGGGGTAACAGCTGTGTGATTTCTTTCTTTCTTCCTACTTCCATAGATCCAATCCTACACTGCACTGGAAGGAAGAGTAGAGCAGAGCAGGAGCTGGGGCAGTGGGTTTCAATAGTGTGCTGTAAGTCTGGGGACTTGGGTTCTTTTCTTTACTCCCCTAAGGATATACTAAGAGATTCTGTGCCTTAGCCTCCTCCTGTGTAAAAGATGGATGTTTACATACAACGATGCTTTCAGAACTGAGTCTGGAGAGCAAATGCTGAGACAAACTGGTAATATTTCCGCAGGATTGCTGAATTTGAAAGTGGCACAAGCTCTGCACTCTTGCCGGCGCTGTTCTTCTCCCTTTTTACTTTCTGTTGCGTTTCCCATTAGTCACTGTTGTGAATAAAGAACCGAAACCAACGTGCTTCTAGTAAATGTCACAGGTACAGGAGAAGCGGCCAGGTGTGACTGTTCTCTCATCTGCTGCTCTGCCTTCTGTTCTGCAGTGTCATTTGTTCTGTCATGAGTGGAGGGCACCAGAAGGGCCCCCAAATCTTACAGCTGAATTAGGCTCCCTGGGCTCCCTGTAGTGGTGACAGTGGAAGCGAAGGGTTGCAGAAGGACTTTGGACAGGAAGGGATTGACTGTAAAACAGCAAGTGAAAATCCAGCATTGATAAGTGGAAGGTGATGGATGTGGCAGAGAAACAACCATAAGGCTGATGCCCTCCCTGCTTAATCTGATGCCACTTAAGAAAGAGATCTGGGGAAGTGTAATACTCTGTAATACTGGTCTAGTTGACAGGGTGGTGTTGGATCGTTGTTTGGACTTGATGATCTCAGAGGTCTTTCCCAACCTAACTGATTCTGTGACAATATATGACCCTCACTGAAAGCTGTCCCTTCTGGGGGGGGCCAGGAGGATAAACCTATGGATCTGTCCCTATGATTTCTGTCTTGAATTCTCACCCTCCAGTTAGGTACAAAATCAGGGTACTTTTGTACCTTCCATTGTTTGTGGTCGTATTGCACGGAATACCCCGGAGGTGCAATTGGTGCAAAACCTGGTAAGCAAGGGAAAGAACAAGGCCTCACAGCTCCCACTCTGCCTCACGTTCCTCCCCAGACCTGTGGCAGCACAAACCACCAGCCCTCCACCCAGTTTTGTCTGCTCTGGTCACCATGCGCCCCATTGCTTGTTGAGTTCTGTGGTTTTTTCACTGCTTTGTGCTTCCAGCAGTAGTTCTCTGGAAGTCTCAGCTCTGCATTCAGAAGCAGGCTAAAATGTGATTGGAATAGTAAGAATTATTAAGGAAAGAAGGAAAATGCAGAGTGATGTGACTTTGTAGTATAAAAAAAACCTGCAGACCAGCTTCTGTTCAAAGAAGAGCTACATAGTTTCAGATTCCTGGACTTTAAAAAGAGACAGTAGGAGAAATAGTAACAGAGCAATGCTGTCATGAGTGCTACTGAAAGAGTGGAGCAAGGATTTCTTGCCTTTTCAGACAGATCCAATGGTGTCAGCTGGAATTCCTGAGTGGCAGCCTTAAGCCCTGCAAAAGCAAGGGATTGTTCAGATGAAATGTAATTAAACTGTGAAACTGGAAACCTGCCCTTAGCCTCTCCATTCTTGCACAGGAGCAGCCAGCCAGCTCCATTGCCCCGTTTAGCTCTGTATCCTCTACCTGGTAGTACTCTGTAGCAGAAAGCTCAGGAAGAGCACAGGCTCCTGTAGGGTGTGTTGGGTTTGCATGGCCAGGTTTGGGTGGTTGGGGGGGGGGCTACAGGGGTGGCTTCTGTGAGAAGCTGCCAGAACCTTCCCCCGTGTCCAGCAGAGCCAATGCCAGCCAGCTCCAGGACTGACCCTCTGTTGGCCAAGGCTGAGCCCAGCAGGAGTGATAGTAGTGCCTCTGTGGTAACACATTTAAGAAGGGAAGAAAGGAGGTTATTGGGCAGATATAATTATGGGCAGAGAGGAGTGGAGTGGGAATATGTGAGAGGAGGAGCTCTGCAGACACCAAGGTCAGTGGAGAAGCAGGGGCAGGAGGTGCTCCAGGTGCCAGAGCTGGGATTCCCCTGCAGCCCCTGGTGCAGACCATGGTGAGGCAGATGTGCCCCTGCAGCCCACGGAGCTCCATGGGGATGCAGAGATCCGCCCGCAGCCTGTGGAGGAGGTGGATGCCTGAGAGGGGGCTCTGACACCATGGGAGGCCCATGCTGGAGCAGGGTCCTGGCAGGAACTTGCAGACCCATGGAGAGGCAGCCCACGCTGGAGCAGGTTTCCTGGTAGGACTTGGGACCCTTGGGGGGGACCCACACTGGAGCAGGCTGTGCCTGAAGGACTTCACCCCATGGGAGAGTGACCTATGTAGGAGCAGTTCATGGAGAACTGTGGTTCATGGGATGGATTCATGGAGAAGTCTGTGGAGGACTGTCTCCAGTGGGAGGGACCCCACACTGGAGCAGGGGAAAGACTCTCCTTGAGTGTGGCAGGAACAATGAATGATGGACTGACCATAACCCCCATTCCCCATCTCCCTGTGCCACTTGGGGGAAGGAGGTAGAGTTTAGAAAGAAGGGAGAGGTGAGGGCAAGGTGGTTTTAAAGTTTATTTTACTTCTCATTATCCTGCTCTGATTTTGTTAGTAATGAATTCAGTTAATTATCCCCAAGCTGAGTCTGCTTTGCCTGTGATGGTATTTGGTGAGGGATCTCTAACTGTCCTTAACCCATGAACCCTTTGTTATATTTTCTCTCCCCATCCAGTTGTGGAGGGGACCGATAGACTGGCTTGGGAGAGTGCCTGGCATCCAGCCAGGGCCAACCCACCACAGGGGGACAGGATACAGGGTTAAACAGGGCTGTAGGTGCAGCCTGGCTGCTTCTGCACAGAGGAGTGGCCAAGAGCTGTACTTCCACTGCTTCACGATTCCTACAAAGGTGCTGGAGTAACCCCAAGGCTGACCTTGACCAAGTGTCTTCTGTTCTCCATCAGCACCAGGATTTCTCTGGAGCCTGTAAGAACAGGGGACTGTAAACTCCACCTTTAGCAACATCCTTAAAAAATTCCTAGAGCTGGATCCTCTGACTGGGCCTGAGCAGGGCCTATGCATCTACATCGATTCCAGGTATTGGTTTGCTGCAGAGAGCTTTTCCTGTATTCCAGGCCATTCAAACTCTAGCTCATTCTTGAATTGAATTTCTTTCTTTTCTATTCTTGTTCTAATATGTCTCTGTGTTTCTGTTTGTTTGTATTGTATTTATTTATTGCTCAGGTTCTGAAACTGATATGATGGTCAGTGTATAGATGGGTATTGGAAATCAGTTTCTACCCTGCCTTGCTTACAAGACGTAGAAGGACAGAGGGGAGGAAGTCTCCAGCTCTGTGCAAAGACAAAGTGACCTGTGATTATAAGTAAATTGTCAGTAGTGTGAACCAGAGGGAAGAAAACATATAAAAAATCCTCTTCTACTCTGGTGGTGTTTTCACCTGGGGCTACCCCGTCTGTTTTATGTAAGGGAGATGGGAACTAACGAAAACAGTTTGTCTGTTGAAACCCAGAAAAAGGTTGCAGGATTTGTTGGACTATTAGATTTCCTGCCTGTTTTGTACTTGGGCCTTACTACCTCTCACTAGAATAATTTAACTTCGGATCTTCCTATTTCTTGAAAGTAAACACAGATTTTTCTTCCCCCTTGTCATACAGGAGTTTGTGCTGTCAGAGGTGACGTCTGCAGCAGAGGATAGTTTGGAGTATTTCACCTTGTAGGAGTGGGAAGTTGTTGAAGATTTCTGTGGTGGACTTGCACAAAAAACACAAAGTAAAATTTCTGCACAAATGTCATTTGTGGGGTGATGCTCTAGCCTGCTGGTGGGGGATGTGTGTAAAGGCTTGTCCAGAAGCACTTAGACTGCTTTTGTGAAGTAAGTAGCTGGCCTCAGAATTTTGCAGCTGCTGGAGAAAGACTGTGTGAGAAAGAACAATTAAGACTTGAGTGGATATGGCCAGGAAAAGATAACAATTGGGGCAATTCCCAGGGCTCAGGGAAAATTCTGTCACTCCTGTTAGCATTTCACCTTGTTAAGAGAGAATGTTTGAATCTCTCATTTATGATTTTTTTTTTTTTGTGCCCCAATTAACTTGCAGACCTCTCAACACTACTTTGGTACATCCTTCTTACAGTAAGAAATTAGTGTTTTTTCCTTGTTTTCTGTGAACTCGTGGAAGACACTTGCGAAACTTGGGGGCAGCTGTTTTTCTGTCCTTTGTTGACTCGCAGACCCACATGTGGCAGCAGTAGGTTAAGAAAACACTATGAATGATTGCTCTCCTCTAAATAAAAGGAGTTTCACACCTTAGGACATGACTTGCCAGGCTGCTCTTGGATCTGTTTTTGGAGCAGATATTGCCAAGCAAGCTTGAAAACTCTTGTATTACCCCTTATGACTTGTTAGTGACTTTCCAAGAGGAGATAAACCACTCTTTCTCCTGCTCTAATTGCTGGAGCTCCTGGGATCTGGTTTCCATCCCACTGCTGTGCCGAGTGCAGGCTTTGCCTGTTCTCCTGGTAGTTGTTACTGGAGGAGCAAAGCACCAAGGGTCAGGAGATGTAGGTGAAGGAGCAGTTAGAGGGCAGGTGTTGGCAGGCTCTACTTTCCTCTGTCCTGCTTGGCCTATGGAAGTTGTCAATTGCTTTGTGTTTTGTCCCAGTTTTCCTGCTCTAGGTGCTTTGTGGATGATGGCGAAGATGGTGAGAAGAACATGTGCATTTTGTTCAGAAGGGGAGGCTGGCTCTGTGATGTATATCGCCACAGAGAGGGATATTGCAGCTCATCAGGATTGTCTGGTGAGTGCCTTTAGCTGGTCAGTACTGAAGAGGAGTGGAGAAGGGAAAAGGAGGAAGTTTCCACTGCTTATCTGTTTTTGGTTTTGCAGTGGTTTTGCAGTCTGGATTGAAAGGCTGGTTACTCAAACCAGAAAGTTTATATTAGATTGAAAAGCTGTAAAAAACAACAGGGCTTGGCCAGGATTTTGGACTGGGAGAGGATGTGTCTGCATAGCTGGAGCTGTTGCTTTGTGCTGTTTTCATGTGTCTGTTGCTGATCAGTGGTCCCAGACACACATGAAAACACCACAAAGACCACATACAGTCTAGCAACAGGAATAGGTCTTCTTGAGACACTATTGAGACTCATCCTCTTGGGTGAGGATTCTCAGACCACAGAAAGTTGTATACTTAAACCTTTGCAGGAAAATAGCCATATCACTTGATGGTTAAAAAACTTTCCAGTATGTCCCTAATTCAAAGTAAGGAATAAAAATATCAGAAGTTGATTATATAAAAAATCTGTGAAGCTTTAAGTGTGTTGCGGTCCTTCTACTCTTCTTGCCTCCCCTTTATTCTGGAATGTTGGTGGAGCTGGTTCTTGGTGTGCAGAATCAATTAGAGCTGCTGTATTCTCCCTTCAGCAGCAGGGGAATATAGCTGAGGACTGTTTAGTGCAAGAGATTGCTGCCAAAGCAGCTTTCTGGCTGTCATTGTGCCAGCCTTCTTATTCTCACAGTTGTTTTGTCTACATCTTTATTTTTCTGATATCTTTTTTGATAGGTTATTTTTTTATCAGAATGTTTCACAACAGCGTTGTTTTACGGCACTCGAATGTTTTGTTTGAAACAGGTTTTATTGTGGTTTTAATATTTCTCCAATGTTTTCTCTCTCTGTGTGTTTTTTCTTTTCTTTTTTCTCCTTTCTTTCTCCTCCCAGCAACTTTACTCATTTCTCTGCCTTAGGCTTGTTTGCACTGTTTGTGTTTTTTTGCAGTCAGCTATCACCTTCTGAGCAGACAGACTGTGCCTGCTAGTTGATGAAAGCGTAGCTCCCTTTTGTTTAGAATTAGCTACATAAAATGCTTATGAAATAATTGCCAAGAACTTCCCCTTCCTTACTCATTGTCATGGCTCAGCAGTTCTTTGGGAATTAAAGTGGCCTGAGTGTGCATGTGTGCATTTTTAGTGGGTTTCTCCCAGGATGTGTACAATGTTTCTGATTTTTTTTTCCTGCAGTCAGCTGTTGTCAGCACTGGGCTGTATGGAAATCTTATTACAGAGAAATGTTGCATCCAGCTGTAGGTCTGAACAACTGAGCACATAATAAGATGTCCAAGGTGTGGAGGTCTGTTGCCTGGAGATCTTCTCATCCTTACTCTGGGCACCCTGGAATTTCACATTTTCTTTGTTCATGCTTTTGATAAGTTAACTTTCTCACCTTATTATCTTAGTTTGCCTTCAGGTTATGTGAAATCTCCTATGTGGAAGGAGAAACTTGTTTTGACTGCAGAAATATTTAGGCACGGCTCCTTGTTCATTATAGGTGAAACCTCTTGTTAACACAGAGAAAAATCAGCCTCCTTAGGTAGGGCAAGTGCAAGAAGAAAATACGTATTACTTGTCTCTTTTCTGCTCTGGTGACTGAGTCATTCTTATTTCTTAAAACTGTCTCTTTTGTCTTTAGTTGTTTTCCTCAGGATTTGTGGAATCTGAAGATCATAACCCCGAAAATCTGGGAATAAGGTTTGATGTGTCATCAGTGTTAAAAGAGCTCAGGAGAGGAAAGCGGCTGGTAAGGAAATGTTTCTGAATCTGCAGTTAGTCCTGTCCCATAGTATTGAAGGTTGTCTGGCCTGTTCTGTGCTTTAAAAAAAATGCATTAACGTAGCTGGTCCTTCTGATCTAGTAAGATTAGGGAAATTACAGGTTTAGTGTTGGAGTCATTCATTTAACATTTGGTTTGGTGAAATTTAGTTCATTCTGTATTAAAATGCAGGTGGGGTTTTTTCTGGCCTTTATGTCTTTAGTCGAAGTTTTGTGAGACTTTGGTAAAGAACTAAGCCAGTGCTTGAAACAAAAGAATGCAATCCAGAATTGTAAAGGGGAGCACCTTCTGAGTGTAGCAGAAATAAGATTATTTAATGAGGGGGTTTTTAATTGCCTTTGTCTTCAGCTGCTCTCCTCCCCTACGTCCTGGGTGAAACTCTTCATTATGAAGTTAGCCTAGAAAACATTAACTGGTATTAATGTTTGTATTTATGTTGAAATAACTTGGGAAAGTTGCTCAGTGCCCCCATGTGACTCTTTGCCTCATTTTACAAATTTATCAGTATGAAATAGAGGTAAGATAGCAAAAAGGTGGCTGAAATAATGACCAAGGCAGGAGTTTGCAGGAGTGAATTTGCCTGATGAATTATGCAGAGATGACTTGCAATGGAATACTGGACTTTCCCACAGAGGATGGCATTTGGCCTGTCTGGCAGGATTTGGAGTAGCTGCCTGTGACATTTACCTGGTGAACCCCCTCCTGTTGCAGGTGTGCAACTTCTGCCGCAAGAAGGGGGCCACGGTGGGCTGCGAGGAGCGCGCGTGCCGCAGGAGCTACCACTTCTTCTGCGCGCTCTGCGACGACGCAGCCGTGGAGACCGACCAGGTCAACGGCGTCTACCGGTACCGCGCCGAGTGTCCTCTGCTGTCACTGCCAGCCTCTGTGGCTGGCAGCAAGAGGGACTTCATTGGGTGGGGTTTGAAGGGTTTTTAGGGAAGGAAATAAGTTCTTCTCTCCTAAAGCGATGCTTGATCCTCTGTTTACAAACCGTGGGAGAAATGTTTTCATTTCACAGGAAAATTTCACTGCAGTGGGAGGGAATGTGTTCAGTGCTTGAGCCTGTAACATCACTGAAAGAGAACAAGGCCAAAACTGAGAAAGTCAGTCCTTACTGACTCTGTAGCCAGTCTTCAAGAACCAAGACTTTTATTAATGTCACTCACGTTCTGAATTTGTTGTTGGTTCAGAAGCTCCAGTAAATGTGGTCTGAGCACAGAGCAGGTTGTAGCACTTCTAGGTCTGCTCACATTAAGCAAATTCAGGTAATTTTCCCTCCCTATGCTAGCAAAGAACTTTGATTCCCACCAAAGGCTGTGTATGTCAGGTATGTTGCTAGCATTAACACAACTGAATGGATTCTAAGTAAATTTTCTGTTCTGATCATGCTAGTCCTGGTGTCCACTGCCCTTGGGCTGCCTGCATTGCCATTGACAGATGGAACAAATTGTTGGGAGGATGCAGATGAAGGGGTTGAAAAAGTGGGGCTTCAGGGACCTTTTGAAGTGCTGAAGTGATTGTGAAGTCTGAGGTGCATAAAAGCCCTGATGCTCATTTCTGTGCAAGGCCAGAGAGATCACAGGTCATGCTAGACTTAATTTGGGGATCATCTAGTCACTACTTGTTTCAGAAAGGGGTGGACTAGTGCAGTCCTTGGTAGCAGTGGAAGATGGGTCCTTTTGTGTCAAGACACTTGCACTCCTGGCTGGTTCACAGTGCTCTCTGTCTAAAATGAATGCATCTGTGCAAGGCTGTAAGCCCAGCTGTGCAGGGAGGATGGGATGTTTAATTGATGCTTGTAAAATCTTTGTGAATCTGCAAAGCTCATGGAAGAGTGTAACGGGGAAGATAGAAACTTTCTATGATCGCAGAATAAATGGCTTTCAGCTTTCAGCTTTAGAAAGGATAACTCAGGCTCAGGAAGACTGACCTCAAGATGTTGAAAAACAAGTGGGATTGACAGTAGTCTAGTTACAAACTGGTAAAGAAGTGCTTGCATATAGTTTGGTTTGGTGGCATTTTGGAGCTGGTGACCTTGGAGGTTTGGAAGAGGGACCCTTAAAAATGCCTTAAGTCACTGTGTGACACTGATAGGCTAAGAAACTAGGCTATAGCAACCTGTATTGAAGACCTGGGAAAGGACTGGGTTAGAGGAAGATACTAGGACAGCTTTCAAGGATTTGAACCTAAAGACTTTAGCACAGTAGCAGAGGCATAAATAAAACACAAAAATTGTAGCTAGCTGAAATTATTGGAGAGTAGACTTGAAAAACAGTGGACATGGGTTGATAGCCCCTGCACATTTTCATGGTGAAATTTAACATACTGAAAAAAGAGAGAATTCCTTTGAGAGAGGAATTTTAAATTCTGGGTTGCCACTGTTGTGATGATGAGTAGTGATCATTAAAACAAATTGAGCAGAATAAAAAGAGAAAGCATATGGTGCTGTGGAAGTGGCCAGTAAGAGTAGAGGTGAAGAAATAAGTGCAATTTGCACTGCTGTCTTGCAAAAATGATAGTAGGGAAGTGTTTCCAAATAAAGTGGCCTGAGTAGTAAAAGATACTGTCTGTACTTTTTAAGATGTTCTTGTGCTTAGGATGGGTTGTTTTTAACTGTGAAAGACTAGAACTAAAGGGACGGGAAGAATAAAAAATGTTCTCTAAAGGGCAGTGTTATAAATTCAGGGATGGAAATCAAGTGTCTCCAGTATATCGCTTTCTGATTGCTTTGTTAGGCATACCTAAATCTGATTTTTTGTGCTTCAAGATGCGTTTCATGCAAAAGAAGTTCCTCATCAAGGCAACAGTCTGCATTTCTAAGGGCAGTGCTTCTGTTTTGTGAAAAGAATGACAATAATTAGAAAATGTCCTAGTAAATGCAGTTCCCTTTAAAAATTGCAGCAGTCTTGGCAAGTAGATTTGTAAGGAAGAGATAAACTAAGCCATCCTTCTGACAAAGGCATTTTTGCTTAAAAAGTGACTTGGGATCCTTCTGTAAGAAAGGCATATTGTAAAAGCTGGTTCATGTTCTCTGCACATTATTGTATCCAAAAGACAGGAATATTCCAAAAGGAATATTTTCAGATAAAGTTTTTCCAATTGAAGGAATTCACATGGCTCTCCTAGAACCGCTGAAAATATTCCCATTTCACATACTACTGCAGTCTTTAAGTAACAAATGGACTGAGCAGCTTTAAGCTACTGGATCTCACACAGGGTTGCCCTACTTACTCATGATTTGGGGGCCATTCTGTGAGCACAGGGCAGCAGGAGGGAGGGGCACAGACATCTCCAGGCAAGTGAGTGCCAGGTGCTGTGCGTGGTGGTGCCGTGTGGCGCTGCCAGCGTCCTGCAGGGCTGAGGAATGGAAGGTGACGCTGAGCAGATGTGTCTGTGGAGGCTCCTGGCCTGCGTGGGGCAGGGCCAGGAGGCAGAGCCACGGGGGCTGTGATGGAACAGTGTCAGGACTGTGGTGTTTGACCTTGCGAGCGCTGAATCTCATTTCAGTGTCTCTGACACAGTGATTGCCACACGCATGACATGTCTGACTCAGGGCCTGAACAGTGGGCAGGCCCAGACAGGGGGGGCTGATGGAACTGATCATTCAGAGCTTTGGTGCTGAGAGTCCACTGAGGCTCTAGAAGTACAGATACAAGGTTGTGCATGCACAGGACTTTAAAGCAGGTGGTTTCTGAGGTGGGTAATGCTTGGAAGGAATCCTGATTTTTTTGAACTGTCTTTCAGTTTATATTCAGCGAAAAGAGGGGAAAATATCTGTTAAAATCGGTCAACATAACTGTTTGCATATTTATTAATACTTCTTCTCTTTTTCTTGAAATTGAACTTAAATTTTAGAGTGTTCTGCCCAAAACATGACCCAGGGAATAGGACCAGTCACTATGGTGAGTTTCTTTAATGACTTCATTGATATAATTTGTTTTAAAAGTTTGCATCCTACAGTCAGTAATTCATATGAACAAGATAAATATTACCACCTTCGTGCTGAGTGGTGGATTTCTAATCTTGCAGTAGTGGTTTGGTTGAGGTCCACATGTATGCACAAAAATCAAGGTTTTTTGAAGCGGGAAAAGTTAAAATTTAATCCTCCCCAAATCTGCTTGAAAAGTGACTTAAACCACAATGGACCCACTCCTTCATGGAATCATTCTTACTCTTCTTTGGGCAAGTAGGCCCAAGCAGCGTGCAAAATCCATGCGACACAGGAGAGCCACACACAAGTTTGCACTGGATTTGCAATGAGAGGGCAGTTACAGGAGAGGTCACATTGGATTTTATCTGTGGTTACGCAGACATTCACATTTGCATCTTCTGTATTCACTGCAGTAGTTTTTAAAATAGGACCTTTCATTCTGAAGGATCCCAAAGAGCTTTTTAAGTGTAACAAAAGGGTTGTAAAACCCCTGTTTAAGGATTGCTTCCTGTGCTACAGAAGTGCAGCTTCATTTGGCAGTCCTGGCCCTTCCTGATTCAGAGGTATTTGGGAATCCCAGCCAAAGCTGGACCTTAGCCCAATGCATACAACTCTGCTCACAGTGAAGTGGCTCCTAGACTGGCCTTCACTTTGAATTTGAACTCAGTTGAACTGTGAGCACTTGTGCTGACAGTGGTGTGCTCCCACTGAAGTCTAGCAAATTTTGGCCAATCTTTTTGACAGGGTCTTGCTCCACCCTGATGAAACTTAAGGGATGGGTGAGGTGATTGTTATATAAGCTTTTAGTCATGAGGGCTGGGGCTTCTTAGCCAGACATACAGTCTGTTTAATATCTGGTATTGCTGTGGTTTACTTACCAAATGCATCTTCTTAGTTCACTTAGTAGCTTTGCTTTTTACTTATCCATAGTTCTGAATCATGACCTTTCTTCCCTTTTCAAAATTATTTTGATTTCTGTGGTCTAATGGTTGTCAGTGTCTGTTGGGGCTGCCCAGGGTCTCAGGTGGTCTCCTGCCCAAGTACTGGACAGGCCCAGGATTGCTTTGTTTCCAGTACCAGATAATATTCTGGCATTAGGTCCAGCCCTCTAGACCACCTTGTTCATAAGGAGGGCTTAAGGTTGAATCACAGAATGATTTGGGTTGGAAGGAACTTTGAAGATTATCTAGTCCCAGCCTCTTTGCCTTGGGCAGGCACACCTTCCAGAACACTAGACCGGGTTCTCAAAGCCCCATCCAACCTGGCCTTGAACATTTCCAGAGACAGGGCATCCTCAGCTTCTCTGGACAGACTGTTCTAGAGTGTCGCCACCCTCGCAGTAAAGCATTTCTTTCTATCTAACCTAAGCCTGCTCTCTTTGAGTCTGAAGCCATCTCCCTTTGTCCTGTCACTACATGCTCTGGTACAGAGTTATTTTCTGGCTTTCTTTTAGCCCCCTTTAGATACTGGATGGTTTTTGTGTCTTCAAATGCTGCATATACAATGTTCCCTGAGAAGACAGCTTTCTCCTAGAGGAGTTCTTCCAGAGGCACTTAATTTAGATACTTCTGTTTATGAGGGGTAAATGGATTCTGCTGGCAGTGTCTACCCTGCCTCCTGAAAGAGCTTCTCTCACCTCCTGAGAGTAGCTGTATCCTGGGAAGTGGGGAGCAAGTGGGACAGTTGAGTAGAAGACACTTGGTTCCCCAAGCCCAGTGTCTCTTGCTTCATAATTTGGAGAAAATGGGGTCAAGGAAGGTCCCCTTATTCTTGGTTCATACAGTATTCTTGTTGAAATGTCAGGGCTCTGCTGTGTGATGGGAAGGGGATAAGGCGCTTTATGGGCCAAGAACTGTCCTTGCAGCTCTGTGCAGCAAGGATGGGAGAGCAGCTTGGACTTGGAAACAGGCTCCAACCTCTGTTTAACTGGACAAGCTGGATGTGGATGAAGTAAAGGCTGACAAATGCAGGAGAGCAGCCAGCACTGTGCAGGGCAGGAGGAGTTGGGCTGCTCTTCAGGCTGTGTTCCTCTTGTGTAAGGCATCCTTAGAGCAGATATCAGGGAGAGCTCAGAAAATCCCATCATGTGTCAAAAACACTATGCTGGACAGCAAGGAACACTTTGTACCTACAGCAGTATCTCCCACACTGCCCCAAATTAGGCCTTAAAGGTTTGTTTTGGATGAAGTGAGAGACCAGTTTCCTTTCAGGCTGTGAAAAATGCAAACGTACAGCACCAGTGCCCAAAGCCCAAACTTGTTTCCACGGCCTCCACGTACCACAGTGGCTCCTGATACCTCTTGATAGGATGATTTCTATCAGGAAAGGCCTTACTAAGTGCTGCCCAGAGGTTCTGGAATTAAACAGGGAAGGGGAAGTACAACCCCACTGTACTTTGAACATTCAGGTTTTAGTGGGTGGTTGCACTCTTCTCTGCCTTTCTCTGCTCCTGCCATGTCTTCCTTGCCAGAGCTATCCTTCTCTGCTTGTGATGCTGTAGCTGTTTCCAAAAGCTGCCAGTTGTGATGTTGGCAAGAGTCAACTGGTGCATGGTGATGGGAAGGATGCAGTGAAAGCCGAGATAATTTTTCAGAGGTCTCGTACCACATCACTACAAACATTTTTAGCATAAATAATATCAAACTGACTAGTCATATGGCTTCTGGAGGTTTTCTGGGAGGGTCCTTTTGTTGATGAAAAACCTAATGCCATTTGTATGTCTTTGAGACGCGTAAATAATTCTTTATGTAGTCTTAGTTTTGAGGGTGTATTAACATATCTAAGATTTGTTTGAAAAAGAAACCAAACAGTTTTTTACCACCTAGACATAGTGCTGCTGCCAGGAGGAATAAGTTCACTTTGCCACAATTAAATATCTACTGAGTTGAAAAGGTTAAGTGATATCCTAATGCTATAATGATTTGCACCTTTTCCTAATGGTTTATTCGTGCTTGCAATTTTATTAAATGGAAACAGTGTGAATTCTGCTGAAATGTCAGGTGTTTGGGGAAGCTGAAACACACGCCACCCAAAGTGCCTCACTTCTGTAGCATTTTGGGAAAAGGAGGAATTTGAATGTATGATGGTCAGTCTGAGGTTGTCACTTTTGTTACTTTGTTGTTTATTGATTCCTAGATGCAGCTAATAAGAAAAGAAGACGTACATTGACATCTTCCACCACCACAGAAGAAATGGTAATTCTGAATTTCAGTAGTACTAAAACAGGGGACCCACGCCTGCTTCAGCAATGGACTTATTTATTGAAGTATTCTGACAATGTTCAGAAAGAGCCTTGGGAGTTCCCAGTAGGCATTTGGTAACTTCTCTGCTATTTGCAAATGCAGTGGTTAAGGAAGGTGGTGTCCCAGGTGTTTGGCTTTTCTTAAAGCATTTTTGCTTCCATTTTCAAAATGAATGTCTGGAGAGGAATATTGTTAGCCATGCAGAGAAGCTGACTATTCACAGAACTGTGGACTGCTTTTTATCTTTCTGCTAAGACATAAGTATGATAATGAGAACAGCAGTAAATATCACCATGATATAAAAATACATTGTTTTGATTTTCTTACAGAGTGCAGAAGATACAGCAGCAGAAAACCATTTACGGATAGTAAAAAGAAAAAACAACAGGCATAAAGGTGAGACTCACTTTGATACCAGAAGGGTTAATTCCGTTTTTACTGTGCCTGAAACTTCTAGCAGAGAAACAAGGCATGCAAACACTGCTTCTCCAGCAAGAACAGTGGGAAGACAAGGAGAAGAAATGTGGCTCAAGAATGCAATGATAGATGGAACAAAGGACTGATTCTCTGGGAGCCTGGGGTGGGATTTATGATAATGGATAAATTGTAATATGTGTGTAGGGAGTGTATATAAGCAACACAACGTAGAATCAAGGTATCCACGTATGGTTAGGAGTATTCCCTGCAGGACCTTTGGCCTGAGGAAAGAATGCCCTCTTTAACACAACTTCAGTGTTAAGGAGCCTTATTCTGATAGTTTGGACATTTGGTAACAACTTTATGGAGCAACTAGGAGGTGCTGTGATTGTTACGTTGAAGTGCAGAGCTTGGAGATGGCTGATAGCAAATGCTGTGCTGCAAATGTATCTTTGTGATTCTCCTGAGATGAGTGGCTCTGTGTGCCCTGGTGTGGCAGCAGAAGTCTGATCTGCAGAATGTTTTAATAACTGTGCAGCAAACAGATGCCTGTGGTTTGGCTGAGTGGGACTTGCTGTGTGATGTAAGCTGGTGATTCAGATGGGAATGCCCCCACTCTGGCTGGCTGCTGCATTCAGCTCTGTCTCCTGCAGACAGGGGTGCCTCTGCCCGACGCCCCTCCTCCGTATCAGTACAGTTCAATCTAAAATGGGAACCCTGGGAGGCTCTGGGGAGGGGGCAGCACATCTTACCTTTGGAAGCCTGGGTGTACACAGGGTGCTTAACCCAACAGAGTGTTTTACTGCATACATGTGGTGTTACAACAGTGAGATGGGTCACAAGACCTATCCTTCAGTGCTGCAGTTTCATGTTACCCTGAAGCTCCTGCTGTAGTTGCTTGTTGGGATTCTGCTGGCACTTGGAAGTTTGGAATGTGCTAGTGGTGATTATTCACCTCTCTATGGATATGCTTAATGTATGGGCGTGGTATTGCAAGTGGCTGCCTAGTGTTTTTTTCTGGATTTCACTACCACTGTAAAGAACAGGAAACCTGTAAAGAATCTTGAAATACTCATAGAGCATTTCATGTAAGTGAGATGGCATTTCTTTCCTCACAAATGTCTCCAGTAAAATGTAACATTGTTTTTAATGGAGACTGGCAGACTTTTGTGACCGTCCAATGGCTCTTTGCTTTTGAACAGCCCATAAAACTTGGCACTCACCTGCTGCTGTGAGATAAAGAAAAAATGGCTATTTCTCTATCAATCCAAACCTGACAAAGTAGGTATATAAAATGGGTTGTAATAAAAAAGTTTAGTTGCCTGGATCACTTGGTGTATAAGTAGCCTCAATTTTTACCAAATCTAATACTGATTCATTTACTGCACTGTTTTCTTGCTTTAGCCTGCTCAGTCCATGGTGTGGTCTTAATGATTGGTGAAAATGCAAGCAAGACAAATCACTAGGGGGTATCATGAGCTTTAGGAATGGCACATTTAGAGCTGTGGAGCTGTTTGCTTGTGATGAACGAAGCCAAATCCAGAGCTTAGGGAATTTTACACCTAGCACAGTGCTTACATTTGCCTGGCTACTTTTTTGTTCCCACTGAAAAGTTCCCACTGTGGGTGGCTGGAGGAGCCAGAGATCTGCAGAAGTATTTGTTACTGGTGGAAGGGCTTTGGCCAACGTTTCAGTTTCTGAAGAGAGGGAGCAAAGCCCCCTTTACAGATCACTTCTGTATCAGAATGCTTTTGTGTTTTAACAGTTCGAATAGACTTTGTGAGGAAGTGCAAACAAGCTGGGCTTCTAGATGACATATTTGAAGAAATGCTGGACACACTTCACCTGGCTCAGGAAAAACTGATGGATGACAACACTTCAGAATCAGGTATGTTTCAGGGGGACCCATGGCAGGGACTCTGCTGTCAGAGCAGAGGTGCAGATTGGAATCCCGGGCACTTGGCCCTGGGCCAGTTTCCTGAGAATACCATGGTGCCAAATAACTCAGTCCTTACTTCTGCAGCTGTGCAGGAGGTTGAGAATGACCTCCCCTTTTGAATGACCACTTACAATGAAAGTTCCAAGGAACTTCTTTCTCAAAATTATGTAAGAGCTGCCAACTGAGCATCTCTAGTGAGACCTCCTGGCTTGAATTTTTGAAGCCACCTTTTACATGTTGGCATAAACATAGGAAGGTTCAGTCCAGCCTCTTTTCCCAGGAGCTGGAGAACAGAGAGGTCCTGAAGAGAACCAGGTTTTATTTGGGTCATAAGTCTGTGTTGCTCTTGCAGCTTCACAGAGGTACCAGCTGTCTATTAATATCAGCACTCTCTTCTGAGTGAAAATCCCTAAGTATGTACATTTTAAGACTGGATGATTTGTTACAACTGTACTGTCAGCTGTTAGTGTCTGTTTGGGGCTTTTATGGGTTTTTCACCTTGTATGAGGTACTTTGTTTTTAAATAATTCCAATGTAATGTTGCTTTCTCCACAACACAGTTAAAGAAAATTTTGAACCTTCCTCTCCAATTGTCCTCCCAGTTTTGCAGTTAGGAGTAATACCTTTGCATAAAGAAGGCTATTTTATGCAAAGTAACTGAAGCACGTACATGGAAAGTGAAATGTCCCACCTGGAAAGTCTTCCTTCATGAGCAGCTTGTGTGTCAGTTGAACTCTGTGAGTGTTTTGTGTTTTGCTTCAGCAGAAGCCTCAGGTATGAAATTGAGGTGTAATTCTTGGATGTTTCTTAATAGCAAACAGGGATAGCTCAATCCCACACGTGATCTGTCAGGAGGAGCTGGTGCAGTCAGCTCTGCCATCACACAGTCCTGGCACACTGAAGTGAAATATGACTTAAGTCTATTGCTCTTCTTTAAGTGCACTGTTCATGTGGTGCAGACCCAAAAAAGGAAGAATTTTCTGTATGAAACTAAAAAGAAAGAATTGACAACTTGATCCCTCTTTCTCAATATAGATTATATGAGAAGGAAGACATCTTAAAACCTTGAGAAGTCAGTATGATGGAAAATAAGTAATTGCTGTTTTGTGGTACTTCTAATGTAGGGCTCTGTAAACCTTTACTCAGTAGTGTTACATCAAATTATCTCTTTCCCCAGAGTATGAAGAGACAGTGATGGCACTGTTTGACTGTGGACTGTTTGAAAATATACTGACAAATATTTATTCAGGTATGTGCAGAAAAGCTGTCAGAGGAGCAGTTGGTCTGGGGTTTGGCACTGAAGTTATTCTAAGGAGAATTCTGATAGAACAATCAAAATAAAAATTCTAAGGAACTTTTTTTCTCAGTGTTATATAAACAGTTGAATAAAAGCCATGGCTAGCTGAGTCTTTAGAAATACAGTATATCAGATTTGGCTGGCTGACCTGTGAAGGACGGAGCAACTCACAGTTCCACAGCTTTAAAAGGCCAAAGGGTCTCCGTCCCAGGGGAGCTCCCCTCTCCTGAAGCTTATTTGGGTTCCTTCTCCACAGCCTCCCTTCAGCAGCTTGCCAGTGTTACAGCTCTGCTGCTGGCTGACAAGTGCTGGTCAGAGTAATGCTTTCTGCTGAAACACAGCAGCCGTAGATCAGCAGAACCCACCAGGGCTGGGGAGCAATTGTGCTTTGAGAAAAAAAGATGAGAATGCCCAGAGTGAAATGCAAACAAAGGCAGGAACAGTGACTTGGGAGCACTGGTGTGGAAGGAAACTCTGGGGCTTGGATTCTCAGCAGTTTGAAGCAACAAGACTGAAGCTGTTTTTCAGACAGGCAAGTCTCATGCTTCCCATTTCCCTCTCCAACAGTTGTTCTAACTTTTGCTTTAATTTTTTCTGGTGGAAAGGGTTTTAATTAGCAAATGTTGAGGTTTGTTATGTGAAGATGATGTTTGCTGTTTCCCCTTCACTTGACTGAAAAAGCCAGGCTCCTCCCTTCAGTCTCCTGTTCTTGTATTTCAATTCCTTTTTCAGCAGTTGGAGTGTCCGGTGTTGCAGTTGTCTGACACAAAGTTCCACCAGTGCCTCATCTGAGGACATTAAAACATCTCTGCTCGGAATTCCTCATGTGACACAACCTTGGATCACACTTGTTACTTTCACTGCTGCATCAATTATTTCAACCTCTTCTCAGCTTACAGGAAAATCTCTTGATATTGGCACCTCCCTGCACACAACCATGTGATTCTCATGAGTACTAGTTGTCCCCTCTCCAAATCCCCACAACTCAAACAGCTCAATTCTTCCTGCACCACACAATCTTCTTTTCAGAGACATTTTAATTTCAAGGTCTATAATAATGAGGTTGGTTCCAAAACTGATCCAAGAGGAGCTCTTAGTGAGAAAGAAATGAAAACCATGTTAATTACGAGTGAAACTGTAGAGAGGGAAGTAAATCACCAGCTCCTTTTTTTTTTGTTCTTTTTTTGTTTATTGTTGTCATAATCTCGTAAGTTCTAGCTAGCAAGTCTCTGTGGTGACATACTAAGTCAAGGACTACATAAAGTAGGACTGGTATAATATACTGGGTCTCAAGCTGATGGTTTTGGGTCATCTGCCATGCTTTAAATTCAATCCTTTTGTCACTTCTTAAATCATCATGCAAAACCTGTTCTAAAGCCTTACATGCCAGCACAGCAAGGCTACTCTGAACTATAACTGTTGAAAGGGCTTTTTAAAATCCCTTTTTATATACAGGGATACACACTCCTTTTGCAGCATGCAGCTTTACTGCAAACTCAACTGCATGTAAAACCTTCCACACAGGATATGCTGTTGCCTCAACAGCAGTTTCAGATTTCTAGGTTGGAGGTTCTTTTCCTGTCCTCCAAGGAAAATGACTTCTTTTAGTTTTGCTTTCAGTTCTGTTGTGCATCCTGCTTGGGCAGGATGCCTCCATCAGCTTCCCTCTCCTCTGTGCTGGTCAGCAGTCTGGCCAGAAGCTTTTGAGCTCTTTGACAGCATTTGTTTTCAGGAGGCTTGTAGCAGCAAATTCTGGAATTCAGATAAAGGTTGTGGACACAAAGGCCGTTATACTTAATTTTAAAACTATTGTGCAGTTCCTTCACTGAGAGCCCCATAGCACTTGGGGCAGTCATTCCAGGTCCATGTCCCTTAAGCCATTCCTGATTTTACAGAAATACGTTTTCTTTCCCTTCAGTTCATTTCCTGTACGAGGTGGAAGGTTCCCAATCTGTTACCTGCCTTCCTGTAGAAGCATTTCTGTAGGCCAGTCATTCCCATCGCTGACATCTTTCTCTGGGCTACTTCTATTTCTGCTACATCCTTTTGGCAGGAGAGAAACTGAGCTCTGTGTTCCAGCTGTAGCTCTCCCAAATGCTGAATCAACAGGATCACAGAGTGTTCTGAGTGGGAAGGGACCCACAAGGATCACTGAGTCCAGCTCTTAAGTAAGTGGCTCATATGGGGATTGAACCCAGAGCGTGGCATTATTAGCACCATGCTCTAACCAACTAAGCTGCTTTGTTTATTTCTGATAACTAATTCATACCCAGATACTCTCTAAGAGGGCTTTTTCCCCCAGTTTCGCTTGTACATGTCCAGCTTCTTCAAGTATGTCACCTGAGAGCAGAGGGAAGGGGCATCTCCTCTTCAGTCAGAGCTAGGCTGGGGCACCAGGTCCCTCTTCAGGGAATGCTACCAGAATTTCCCATGGGCAGCAGGCACCAACAGCGCTCTGGCTGCCTGTTTTCAACACCCACACCCAACTTTGGGTAATGTATTTAAAAACGTGTCCATGTCCATCAGCTTCCACATCCACCCACAGGCACCAGGTGCTGTGCTTCCTCACTACAGAGGAAGAAGCAGCAGGGAGGCAAAAGGCCAAAGTGCTTTCCTTTCTTTTTTGTTGTTTGTTTGTTTGTTTGTTTGGGGTTTTTTTGTTGTTTTTCAAATCAGTTAAGGCTCTCTTATTCTGAATGGCATAGGGTAAACATCTGGAGAGAATTTTTCCACTCTACTCACTGGAACTCTGGAGACATCCTTCAACATCTTCTCCCCCAAAAGAGGAAAAATACGTTCAGTTTGTACAAAATGCCTTCTCCTCCTTACTAGAATCGGAACTCTCAGCATTCTCACACACTGAGAAAGTAGTTTGTTGTTCACAGACCAGCCCTGCTGCTCAGAGGTCACCAACACCTCTGTGTGTCCTGTTAACTGAACAAAGCAGGTGCCTCGTTTAAAACTTGCAATTAACACTGTAAGGTTGTGGTAATGCTTCTGAATACTGGCAAGGTTCCTTACTGAGCTCTCACTGACTTCAATAATCTTTAACATTAGGGAAATGGAAGCAGCAGAGGGAAGCAGAAATGCAGTCAAGCAGGGCTTTGCAAATAAGGTAAACAACTTGGTTAATCCCATCAGGAGACTGTCAATAATGATTTTGCCAGAAGCAGGAGAATAAATGCTGTTGAATTGTGTTTTTGATAATCGAGTTGTTGAATGCAGTTGTCCAAACCATCTGTTTTTAGGTTTAATTTTGTTGTTGGCTAAAATCTATTAGGCTTGTAAATTTGCTTTAGGAGTGCAATTTAGAGATGGTATCTTTAAAGATGTAAAATACGTCATTGTTGCAGGAGTTCTCACATAAATGGGCTCTGAAAAGAGAACCTTTAAAGCTCATATACCAGTTAACACAGGGGATTAGTAGCTAAACTAGTTAATTTTACATATGCTGAGATGTTTTAAATTTAATCTCAAAACTAGCCCTGTGCTTTCTCTGACACACCAGCCAGGCTCTCAGCAGACACAGAGTTCAGCTCTTTGTGAAGACACCAGGTGTGCAGGGTGGTGGGTTATAGACATTGCTGCAGAAAGGCAAAGGTTTTATTGTAGGTTAAACCAAGCATTGGTAGCTCTACAGAGTTAATGAATATGTAACATATTTTATATTAATAATACTTATGTATAATAATAAAATATTTTTATTCCTTAATAATAAAGGCTTTTTATCCCTTTTTCATAATAGGAACAGAAGAAAAAATCCAGAAACTTCTGGAAAACAAAAAAAGGCTGGATCACAAGATTGAGCTACTGCAGGACTTAAAAGAAGTCATCCTTCCTACTCCAGAGAACATGGCCAGTACATCCAGTACGGTGTCTGAATAACCCCTGTCTGTGATGGTGCAATAGATAGGATTTTTTAATGATAAAAACCATAGAGCAGTCTGGTCAGTGCCCAATTCCCTGGCCCCAAGGAGGGGGCTGAATGGGTGCAAGAATGGGCTGTTATACTCATTTTTATACCTCACTGTTGCAATAAAGTCCTTCTAGTTTTCAAATTTTTCCCTGATTCCACTATAAATTTCCATTTATATTGCACAATGGAATATAAATGAGTGTTATAAACTAAATTTAGCTTTTGCAAAAACTCAACAGAACCCTCCAGTGAAGACTTTTTCCTCAACGCCAAGGGAGGGTTCAGCTGCCACAGAGCACTTGCTAAAGACACTTAAACTGTGGGAGCCCTCTCCTGGCTGGGCAGTAGCTGTCTCGCTGTCTGTGTCTAGACAGTGATGTTTGAAGGATCATAGTGCTGCTGTGGTTTTCCCAAAAAAGATAAATGAGCAGAACTTGCACTCAAAGAAGCCTTCTGGATTATAAACAGGGGTTTAAAGCCAAATTTTTCTTTATTGACTGGTCAAGGTGTAGCTGTTTCTGCTGTAATGACAGTGGGTAAAGCAGCGTTTGCAGACAGACCAGAAAGGGTTGGGCATTATACTCAGAACAGGTATAATGTCAAGTGGAGCAAAACAGTGACTGAACCTTCCTTTCTCCATTAAGAAAGGGTTCAACTTTTATGTGTTTTGTCTTTAAAGTATTGTTTGAATACAGAAAAGCATTGTTTAGCCACAACAGGCTAAGTTAATAAAATAAAACATTTTTTAAAGGAGCTGTGTGTGGAGTTGTGCTCCCTGTCCCTAAGCTGTGCCACAGCTTAGGGACATGGCCAAGAAGGGGGAGTGCTGTCAGGCCGTGCTTTACCCAGCCCTTGGCTGAGGGACAGGCAGAGCACTGGCAAACACCACTTGGTGTGACACCTGTGACATCCTGTTACAACAGTTGTACTCCGTCCATGAGCACTTGGAATTCCTCACTTGAGCTTGTTCTGCAGGAAGTGGGGATTGACAAGCACAGAACAACAGCATTCAAAATGAGCTCTTGAACTATAAGGTGTGCCTGACTCAACAAAATAATAATTTTAATTGCTTACACAGTTCAAGTCTGCTGCCCTTCTGGCCCTAGAACCATCACCAGTTCACTGCCCAAGGCCAGGAATTGAGTGCCACTCAGCCTAAAAAATCCCAACTAAACCAAAAATGCATTAACAAGTTCTGTTATTAAACACAGTAAGAATTATAAGGATGTCCATACATACCTTCTGAAGGGTTACAGCCACTTAAGGATGACTTAGTATAAAAAGTCAGATCCATAGAGTGAACCACTGAGATCTAAAATTAGTGCCTACAAAGAAATCTGCAAACTTCTGAAATCAAGATCTCAGGTATTTTTTCAGGCACAGTGAAAAATCAGTAAGATTCATTGTATAGGGTGAGTTGGGTTTTGGCTTTATTTGTTGTTTATTTGGGTTTTCCTTTGTTGTTTTGATGAAGTTTTTTAAATGAAGCAACTTAGATGCTGTATCTAGCACAAAAAGCTTTCAATGTTCTTCAAAATCCAAAGTTTGCTAGTGAAGAGGTACAAAAAAGTGACTTTTATTACATGTAGTTTTAATTTAGACAGTAATTAAAAGCAAATCCCACCCAGCTTTCCCTTCCCCCTCCAAAGGAACCAACATAATCTGAAGTCACTGAAGAGTGGAATTCTTTCCATTAAGCATTATAAATATTGCGTGAACAGATTACACAGAGTACACATTACAACTTATATTAAAATATACCCAAATATAGAGATTTACTTCAAATTAGTTTTCCTAGTAACTCCTTTCTTCAAAGTCACCTGTGTAGGCTTTGAAGATACATTATTTTGCACACTTGAAGCACTGGATACACTTGGTTAATTTTACACAGCAAATGGCCAATTCATTCACAATCATGCAAATGCAGGAAGAGATAACCATGCCATTTGCTTCTCTATAATCCCAGGGAGTTAATGATTTCAGTGACATCATTTCAGTGGCTCAGGTCAAACTATTTTCCAACCCCAAACAGTAAACTGGAAATATGAGCAGGCGGTGCTAGAACGGAGATTTCCTAGGCTGAACAGGCAAGTCTGGAACACTGGCCAGAATCCTTCCCACACTGCAGCATTTCCTCTCTGCCTGAAACCTTGAGCTGGTTCCACCATCCAGGTTTGTTAAATGCAACTGAGTATTTTGCTTGACATTTTTACAACAGTTCACTCTTAAGCGCTGAAAACATTTGTTTCCACTGTGGCCTTTCAGGTCCTGTGGTGGAAGAGACCACGTAACAATTGCCTGGACCCACACAGTTAGGTTGTAGCTGGAAAAAGAACCCTACAAACACCTTGACTTACATCCTCATTTTTTCAGTTCTTGAAGGCTCCACATTTACTGGCTTTAGCAATGAATTCCTTTAGCAGGGGACCATCCATTTGCCAAAATGCTGTAGTTTGTGTCACTTCTGTCAAATGATTGACACAAAACTTAAAGCAGAATTCCTCTAAGTCCTAAAGAGGAGGGGAAAAAAAAGAAAAAGTGTTATCTTCGCTTTCAATCACAGAAAATTTCATTGAGGCACAAATGCCTGTTTATGTTTTCTTTTTGCAGCAAATTAGACAAACACACCCAGTGGATCTCAGTGTTTCCCCCCAACAGTCACTATGTAAATGCAACAGAAAATAATGATTCTACCCACATATGTCACTACGTAAATGCAGTTACAAGGGGAAGTAACCAAAATTTGTTTCTCACTATACAGCAGCAGTCACAAAAAACAGCTGTTCTGAGCAATATATATTTTAAGTTCTCACACTTGAAGGGTTTCGTCTGCATTCTCTGACAACTTTGAAACTCCAATATAAATAGGAGATCTTGGAGTAATGATGTATAACCAAGAAGGTGGATAAAGAAAATTCAGCTCTTTCATTTCACAATATAAACAAATCTATTTGTAAGGTTGCTTGACATCCTTTCTGCTTATTGAAGGGCTTAGCTAGAACCTTCAAGTTCCATGTCTCCAGGCTCAGTGCACATGTATCCTGACTGGATAGTTTGTACAGCAAAGATTAGGCAGCAGGTCTTTCTGTGCATTAGAAACAGGCTCATGCTACAAAGTACTTCACAGGTCTCCCCAATGTGATTCAAATGCAGTACTGGAGCACAGTGCAGCACAGCAATTCTTGCAGAAAGTGGGCTCTGGATATTTGAGTTTACTTGGAAGTGCCTCCCATGTAATAATTAGAAAAGCCTCACAACCATCATTACACCCAGGTGATGTCAGACAGAGAGGATGCCTTAAAGAACCCAAAAAAAAGGCACAGTCCTTGTCAGTGTAAGGTTCCCCACAGAACACTTCCCACTCAGATTATTTCCAACTCCTCCTTTGAGGAGGAAATCTACTCTGTGGTGCAGATCTAAGCTGCTCTGAGGAGGATGCCGCAGCCCTGACAAAAGGGCAAGTCCCCACACTGTTCTAATTTCTTTATTAGATCTTTGTAGGACTCTGTATGTGAGAACACACCCTTCCTTGGCTGCTCAGCAGACTGGGCACTGCAGGAAGGCATAACAAACTTGCAGAACTCTCTAAGCCCCATGAGGTATGAAAGACTGAATAATATTCATGTTTTGTCTTAAGGTCAATATTGAAACTAGAGCAACGGTGTGTGCCAGTGACACTTCTTGACACAACAATAATATAAAAATATGTCCTGGCCTAAAACCAGGCATTCTGAAGCTGCAGATCTTGACTTGTGTGGCATCTGTGCAACAAAAAAAGACAAGCTTATTAGAACTGAACGCTGACAGTTGTGGGTTTTTTTAACAACACAATTAACTAGTATTTTAAAGAAAATTACATCATACACATTACAATATTTTGCACTGCTTTATTAAAAACTTCATATTCCAAGTCAATGCAACAGAAGCATACAATAAACAGAATTATTGTAGTATTAGTAAGTAACTTTGGAAAATCTAAAGTTCTGTATAAAAAGAAAGGCTGAGTTTCATTTGCAGATGGATGAGATCCCAGCAAACTGTACTTAATATAGACTGAGGTGAATAAAGGCACAAGGTACAGCTAAGGATTATTTTAAAAGCTACAATGAGAAGCTAGCCCTGACCTAATTTTAGCCACTTCAGTCAGTCACCAAAAGAAACTGCAGGAGTTTCATGTCATGGAGGTATTTTAAATTAGTGAAGCAGCTTCTTTTAAGTGGTGTCGTCCAGGCACACATCCCCCTGAATGAACTATATCAGCCAAGCAATTCCAAGCCTCCTGCCAGCATTGCAGCATGTAAACCAAACTTCTTGTTAAAGCCCAACTCTTCAGAATCACTCATTCTCTCCTGGAAGCAGCATTGAAGCCTATGGTTCTAACTTCACTTAGCTAGGGAGGTACAGGTGAGGCAGAGTCACTGGATTTGTTACAGCCCTTACAAGCAGAGTCAATCACACACTGAACACCCATCCTGCAAGCCATCTTTGGAGGCTAAAATATGGGAATCTTCCTATTTTTTATGAACTTCTATCAATGACATCAGTATTCACAGTAGATCAGAAGCCACTAACACAGCCTTGGGGTAAGATCTGTCAAACAAGCATCACACTTCAAGGTTCTGAAATAAGTTAGGGCAACCTGCATGCCAGCTGCTGGAAATTAAGAAAAAGCAGTAAGTTGATTTACTGAGTACCAAAGAACTGCTTTATAAGCGTAAGTAGCAAGTTCAAAACCAACCAGCTGCAAAGTTGCCAACACAATGCACAGATACTACTGAACACAAACAGCCAAAGCAAGCCCAGGAATACTTCCCAATTAGTTCCTAAAGCAGCATGTTAGGGATCTAGTAGTGAAGTCAGACATTTCACAGCAAGGAGTTTTCACTCCCCCTTTCACACACAGTTGCTCTGTCTTCAAAGTTCATAAGGCCTGTGAAGCAGTTCTTATCCTGACACTTCATTAGCATACTCTGGAAACTGGAAGTGTATTTGTACCTAACAAAACAAAAAAGCCAAAAAAACCCCACCCCACCAACCAAAAAAAAATTCCAAATGCACTCAATCCCCAACCTACCACCATGTCATCACACATAACACACAGCTTTACAAGTAAGTAACTTAAGGCTTAAAAGCCTGCTTTTCATTACGTTACTTCTTTCTATTTAAACCCTCCCCTCATTTTAGAGTTAGTGTTTCCAGCCTCAGAAATATCTGTGTGTACTAGTTCACCTTCCCAGTACTGGTTTATGGGAAAAAACTAAAATTAAAAAAAATAGATACAAAACCTGCATTTGCCATGACATGTAAGTCCAACATTCTCAAATTCTGAAAATGGCAAATATTAAATGAAAGTAAGAGAGAGCTTATATGAAAATGCAACCAGATGCTTTTCTCTGTAGTTTAAGTTAGGAAGCAGCCACCCATTTAAGAGATTGAACTTTAGAAGTTTACCTCTGCATCATATCTGACAGCAGCAGAGAGCAATGAAAATGCATTTTCCACAGTAATTCCTCTCTTGATAATGTGCTGACATAGTTTTTTCAGTCTGTTTTCACAGTATGAAGTAGCCAAATCCAAAAGCCCTGCAATTAAAACATCATCATATCAGTCCGTTGTAAAATTACCTCTGCTCTTTCAACATCAGTTTCTGCTCCTGCAAAGCTGTGTATCTCTATAATGTGCTTTTTCCAAGTAGGTTACTATTCAGAAAATGCAGATTAAAGGCAAAGAAAGGCTTTTTATTACCTCATTCTGCACTCCTGTTAATCTCTCTAAATATGAAAGCTGTCCTACTGACTTGCATACCTCATGGCAGGCACTATAACATGAGTAAAAAACTACTATTGTCAAGAAATGGGCTTGAATTACAGCTTGCTGTAATTGCTCTGCTGTCCAAGTTTCCTCCCCATTAGATCTATTGAGATTCTTTGATAGTATGCCAAACAGTAACTAACTCAATTTAGTAAAATATGCAAGTATTTTCACCCAGAGAAATAGCTTCTCTCCCAACTTTGACCAAACTGTTCATAGTTTATTTCTGAATACACACCATTTTTGCTGTAGTTAAGTTTGCTACAGCAGCATTTTAAAGACAGCTGAATTAATCACCATTAAAATGCATTATAGGCTAGACTAGAAGCCTGTATTTAGTCACTTATTCTGCATGCCCTGCCCCAGGTTTTTTGGATGCTGCTTTCTGACACATCAGCAGTACCTATTGCATCTTCAGGTGGGAGGTCAACACTGTCCGTGTACAAGTACTCGAGAAAGGCACGATACACAGGGTAGGAAAACTGGTCTATTTCTATCACCTCCTTCATGTCCTCATTCCAGTATGACTGGAACATGGTTCTGAAGTGCTCACACCTAGGAGACAGAGACATCATCTGGAACACTATTACACACACACACACACACACACACACAAATGTTACATTACAGTCCCCCTGAAACACGTATTTGGGGCTCTCTGCAATACTCACAAATATTTTACCAGGGCCAGCGGTCACATTCTGGTTCCTGACACTGTAGACTTCATTATGCATTTAAATAAAACTCTCATTTTGTCCATGCTACAGAAACATCTGTGTATACACTGCAACCAGACCAACTTAACAGAATTTATTATCCCAGGAAAAACAGGCTCAGTGAAAAATGAATCGGGACCACCCCTTTTACAATCACTTCATTTAAATCTATTATGGATACATAAATGCTACCTACTACAGGTTTAGGGGTCCCTCCTTCCCTCTTACTTTTTTTTGCCCCTTTGATGATATCCTAAGAGTTGGTTCTGTACAAATAAGAGCTGTGAAACACGACCACTACCTGATTTTCAGAACAGCTTTGTGGACATGGATATACTTTCCATCCACACGGAACTTCAGGTCTGAGGTTTCTGGGCTGTCAAACTCTTTCTTCAGAGACTCTGCTACTGTTAAAAAGTCTTCATGCTCTACAGAAACAATATCAAAACAAACAAACAAAACAAGATGTTAAAAGCATCTTAAATATAACAGACACATCACTAACTAAAGCTAGCAACTCAACTAAGAGTGTATCAAGGAAAACACATCCATGTCAGGGATCCATTGGCTTAAGCAGCAAAATGGGAGGGATTAATTAATCCAATAGCATTTCCTGTTGGGAAAGGCTGCTCCACAACAGCTACAGGCAGCAGTGGTCAGCAGTTCCCATTCCATCCCATTGCACAGAGGCAGCACAGCACTAAGGGAAGTACCTGGAGAACTCCATGTGGGCACTACCCATGAGATTCCCAGCCTCTGGGCAGCTCAGCTCTGCCCCCTGACCCGCACAGTGCTGCTAATGCGAGTCTGCAACACCCCTGAACTCCCTGGGGACGTGGCCTGCAGCACCCAGCCACACTGACACGGTGTGGGCTGGGCCTAAAAGGAAAACAGGTCACCACATGGTCACCTCTCTGTGCTGGCAGATTGGATACAGCCTGCAGGCTGATGAGGTCTTTGCCAGGGCTCGTTAACATGAACTATCACTGACACCAATTACTCAGTTTATGAGTCAGTTATAACAACACAAAATCCAGCAGCAGTGCTGCTGAAGGTACAAACAAGGACACAGAACCTCAGCAACTCTGAAAATAGATTAAAGCAGAGATACCACAGCTCTCTCTGTTGAGGCCTATGGCACTGGTCCCACAGAGGTCCCACTCTGTGTCTCCAGAAATCATACACGAGTTGCAGCACAAGTTGTCTGAGGCTTTTGGTAAAGCGAGGCATCTGAAGTTTTAGAAAACCTAATTTAACCCATTATTTTGATGCATCTCAGAAGTATGTTTCCAAGCACATGGCTTCTAAGAAGTGAAGCATGGAAAAGAAAAAGAAATGGATTTCTACTAAATGGGATGCAATCTGTCTCCTGTGTCCCACAGGACTGCATAGTGTTCATCCACATACAATCTACACACCACTCTTCACCATTCGGGACATTAAATTATTTCATATTTCAAAAGAAATACTGCTGGAGCAAACTACTCAGAACTGGCAAGTCACTCCTGTGCCCGGAAGACATTCCTCTGATTTATACAAATCACCGACAGAAACTGCATCTCCTCTGGCCCAACTAAACAATGCTTCAATCCCTCTCCACTTGCTCATGTGATCTTTTTTTGCTAGGTCATGAGCTTAGCTTAAGCTATGCAGATCAACTTTCACTCCAAATACTTTCAGCCCTGCAAAAAGGCTGCAGATTTGTATTTCACCACAGCCAATCCTGAGTGGCTGATTCATTATTTGGCAGGGACATCGTAACTGTAAGTAGAACAAAAACCTTTACACATAGTTAGCTCTCCCTAAGAAAACAAAACAACACAAAAAAACCCAAACAAATTAAAAAAAAAGAAAGAAAAAAGAAGGGTTTACTCCTATGTGATTAAAACAGGTGGGAAAGGAAAACATGCATATGGAAAATGTAGATTTAAAACTGCCCACAGAATTATTTTGATTTAAATATTCAGGAAGATTGCCTGAATAAGTGGGGAAGAATCCCCAAAGGCTAAGAGGAATTAAAGTGCAGGTAATAGAGGTCAGACACCTGGCTATACTCAGCCCAGGAATATCTCATAAAAACCAGAAACTTGAAACCAGGGAGAGATGTCATTTAAACAGCTCTCACTAATAGCAAAAGGCAACAGACTGGACAACCATGAGACCTCCACAAGTGTGGAGGCAAGAGAGAACAAGACCAGCACATACTGCAGAGGATCAGATAATGGAGAAAGTGACAAATGGGATAAAAACAGACTTAGATTTACTCAGGAGCAGAATGAAGTTAATCTTCTCTCTTTAGTAACTCTACTCAGTTCTCCCCTACAGGTGAGATGCTGTTACCTGGACCTCTACAAATGTGCTAAATGAGAAGCTAACACAGAGGAAGCTGGGTTAGGACAAGCCAAATGCAACAGTCAAGTCTGAGAGACTTTACTGGAGAGAGGTTACTTAGGATGAGATCCATCGCTCCCCAAAAACAACTCCATACAGAGACTAACAAAATTAGGGTCTGTTGTCAATATGAAAATAGATTAGATGTCCTAAGAGATCTTGAGAACTGACGCAGCAGATGTAAGATGAAACATCCTTATTTTTTTGAACATGAAAACACCTTCATGTTTTCCAGGAAGTGCAAGCTAATCCCTTTATATCCTATTTGGGGTCAAATAAGAATTAGCAGCATGTGGATCAAAGAAAAATCAGGAAAAAAGGTTTGGGCTTATTTGTTGGACACAGAGACTGCATCCAGAGTAATCCAAGGCAGTATAAGAAGAGAGTTCCAACAGAAAAAGCAATTATATAGGAGTCTTGTTTCACAGGAACTATTATTTATAGGCCTGCCCGTCTTTGAGGAAAGTCAAACTAAATAGACTTGAGACAAATTGTCTCATGAAATGAAAACTTGGAATTCTGTTACTTTCAAAACAAGAAAACACAGGGAAGAGATTTGCTACTAATGAGGGGAAAGCTACAGACAACACTTAAAATCCAAAGTTGTTAGATACCAAAAAAAACAAGCCTCAAGAGTAGTCTTCCAAGCAGGAATAGTTTTAAGAAGAAAATATCCCCAAAGTTTTGTTAAATGACTCAGTATTCCTTCCTGGACCTGAGCTGGAGTTCAAACAACACAAACATAAGAAATACACAATATTCATCGTGCAATGGTAAAACAGGGTTTGCTTTGGATGTACGCTGGCAAACAATCTTGTTAACCCTACCCTGGATCTGCAGCTGCTGAAATAGACTGTTTTCCTCAGAAGGAAGAAACAACTAGCTGCTGAGTTGCCAAGCTTCCCTCCTTGAAACGGGAGCCTGCCAGGGAAGCGGTATGCTGTACTAACCACTGATGGACACAGGGACTGCGGGAGCTGGAGCTCACCTACGGAGAGCAGGCGCCACATGACGGCAGGGGTGGCGAAGCAGGCGAACACGTCGTCGGTGCAGGCAAAGTGGGTGAGGTGGGGGAAGGTCACGGACTGGCCCCGGCACTGGCCCCACATGTACACCTGGCCACTCTGGGTCTTGGCCGCCGACGTGTGCGCAGAGTGGCAGGCGGCGATCTCCACAACCCTGCGGGCACAGGAAACACGGTAAGGCACTCGCAGGTGCGGAACCCAGGGACCTCCCCAAGGCCTCACCAAAGTAACAGCCAATCCAACTATGCAGCAACTTGGGGTTTTTTTGTACTTGGGTTTTTGTCCTGCAGAAATGTGATACTGCTTGAACAGGTATACTGTAATCAGATACTGCTTTAACTATGTCATTCTTATCAACTGACTTTCCTCCTATTTTTTCATAACCATGGAAAAGGGGATGAAGGAAAAACAAATTTTGTTTTTTCCTCCCTTAAAACCAACACACATCAGAAACTTATTCTCAAGAAGAAATTTCTTCTACCTCCTTTTAATTTGATATTTGTAGGTTGACAGCGATCTGACCCACTGCCTGTACTTCAGGCCTGTTATTTTGCTTTAAACTTACTTGCCTCAACACTGAAAATAAACATGAAACACAGTGCTTCATTTGAGGGGAATGAACCCTTTAAGACCTATGGTTTTATTAAGTAAAGTCTACAGAGTCCTTTCACCCACCTCACACAGTTTTTTAAAATACTAAAGCTGCTGATGCTCACTTATCTATCCTGTTCTCCCATTGCTCAGGCAATCCCTAGATTCTTATCTGAAACACTGCAAGAACTGAAAAGGAACACAATTCCAATTAAAACACCACAAAGACATTACCAGAGTTTCTGTGCATGGGATAAGCAAAACAGGGAGGTTCCTGTGTTCAAAATAAAAGCTATGCTTTCCTGTTTTTTCTCTGTGGTAAAAACACATCAGAGGATTTCATGCTTTTGTGCCAGAAACACATCAACCAGGACAAACAAATATATTTCCAAGCAATCTAAGAATATACACACAAAAATGTGTGTTCCTTTACAGAACAATAGCCATGAAGAGTTAGATTTTTAGGCAAAAAAAAATTTTAGCACAATGTTCATATTTTAAGTGCAAAAATTATTTCAAGATGAAATTACAAGAACTGACATCACTTTCAGTATATGTATCAATAATTTCTGGCAGACAAAAAACCGATTGGTTGTTTTACACTACTATCAACTTACAAACCTCTACATAACATCTCTAGAAGACACATCATAGAGTATTTATTTTAGGGACAACTTACTTTTTATCACAGCTATCAAGCTAAACTACTTCCTTCTCCAAACCTTTTCTTAGCAGAACAGATTCTTCTTTTTACAGACTATACTACACTTCAGCAGTACAGCAGAACATGTACTACAGCACACGTATGGTACATGTACACCTACTCACAGTACATGTACAGGGTAACATGTTAAGCATGCATTTAACACCAAAATTCAGGAAGCTGACCTTCACAGCTGTTCCTCCAAGCTAACACAAAATAAAGCCTAAACATTCCTTACAAGCTGTATGTGCAATATTTTTCAAGACAGCACCAAATGAAACTTCCTAAGTAACTGCTGCCAGCATTAAATATAAACGACAAAAGAATTTCATAAACTAAAAGATCAAGAGCAGCAGTAATGTGCTTCATGGGAAATGACAGCTCACCCACTTTTAACACTGTTTCCAAGGGAGCCAAGTCAAGCAAGATGAGTAAGTTCAAGTGACTTATCTCTCCCTTAGATCCCAAGCAGAAGTTCTATGGTATATTCCCCCTCCTTCATCCTTTGAATAAATACCAGTTTTATTATAACCCCATGCTTGAGTTCACACACAGTTCTAAATGCAATGGTTCCCCTTAGTTCACTCATGAAATAAATCACTAACAAAACCAAGTTATCTATCTGCAAACACACACATTTCTGTTTCACTGCTTTTTAAAGAATATTTAATTTTCCTTTGCTAGTGTCAGTTCCTTCAAAGACAAACCAGACCCACTTTAGTGGTTTTTATTGTGATAGTTCCTTTCTTCTTTCCCGTCCCCCCGTTTTTTAAGCTCATAAACATTCTCAACACTGTGAAGCTTTTAATTTAATGCTAAGTGGGAGAAACAACAAAAAATAGGTACGACTTCCTCAATGGAGGAGAAAAACCAAGCACAAGTGTCTCCTAGTTAAGAAGAGGTTGCAAATTAAGAGACCTGTAGACCAAGACAAGGTACATTAATCTGTAGGTGTACACAAGGGCCCAGAGAATGGGACTGAGGTCCACATTTGTAGGTGAGCAGAGAAAGAGGTATCCCCAAATATGAGGATGATGAAAGGGTCATGAAAGATGATTGACAAGGGTTAATTCCATTCTTTTATGAGTCCAGGAAACTGAAAAAACTACAAACTACTAACTGGTACAAGTAATAAAAATGTCCCTAGCTCAAGCAACCTTGCAAATTGAGTTCTGTTTTCATGGTGGACCATTTTCAATCTTTCAAAAATTGTTTTTTCCTCACATGTCACTTCTTGCAAAGGTGGTGTTTCCTTTCTCCCCACTTTTTCTTTTTTTGTAGGCCTCAATTCATGGCTTGGCTTATTGATTTCATAGCTCCAGTTTTAAGCAAAGGAACCATATACAGAATAGCATAGCACTTATTCATTCATTATCTTTCAGTACCAGGTAAATGCAGAGTGTGTTTGTGTTCAATAACCATTACAGAGAGCAAAAAGCACTCAGTGCTCACTGTAAACAGTAAGTTACCATCCTTTCCCATATTTTTTAACAGTAGCAAGAGAAAAACAATCCACCAAGCCCTACACATGCATGCTTCCAGTGCTAGAGACTGCATAACACATGCTCAGACTTTATCAATCCAGAAACAGCTTCAGCAAGATTACCTTTCTTTTTCCATCATGATCTGCACGGGGCTGAGCTGGTTACTTTTATTGCCAGTCCCCAGCTGCCCGTAAGTGTTAGCTCCCCAGGCATAGAGCAAGCCCTCATCTGTTAGTGCTAGAGTGTGTGCATAGCCACAGGCAATCTGTAAGTAAATGTATAAAGCGTTACTCCTGAACCAAACACAGATGAGAAACAAAATATCGCACACATTACCTTCGGCTAGCTCATGGCAAGTATCTCAGGCGTTCTTCACTCAGCACCACAATGTGATAGCTCTCAGTACTTGCAGCTAACACAAGGTATGTTAGCTGTAGGTACTGCAAAAGTCCCAGCTTCATTAATTTAATTGGCTGCTCCCAAGTAACTTACTGCACACTAGACACGTCTCCCTAGATGCTACCTGCTTTCTTTTCACATGAGGAACACTGAACTTCTTCATCACATCTTGCAATACTCTGAAAGTATTTCAGAGCTGGATTATTCTGAATACCATACAGTATGAGTAGTCTGTAATGAGGAGGGCTGCAGTTCAACAGCCAACGACCCTTCAACCCAACTTATCACATTCAACTCTACAGAACCTTCCCAAAAACCCCAGAAATCCCAAATTTTAGTTTGATTCTCTAGCTACAAAAAAAACCCCAACCAAAAACCAAACAAACCAAACTAAACCCAATCACCAAACATTCAAACCCACCCCCACGTCTCTTGTCTTTCCTCTTCCCTTGCTTCTAAAGAGCTAATTAGAACACTAGAATTAGAATATTTAGAACAAATTGAACATCTGATTCGCCTTCATTTCTTGTCTTTGACTAGCACATTTCATTCAACTTTTTAACAAATGCAATTTGTATCCACAAAATAATTTACTAGAAGTTACAGTAGCTAACTTTAAACCTTTCCAAGCATTTACCAAAGCAAGTATTTCACAGCTTTCTTGAACATTGTATAAGCAAAATGTAATTCATTGTAGCTAAAAGAAATTCAGCATTGGAACTAGCGAAATCTAGAGGCAGGTATAATACTCCCAAGAGAGGGCTCCAGCAGAAGCTAGCAGCAGGAATGCACTCTCTCTTCCCCGTCGGGCATACCTGGAGCACACAGACGCTGTGCAGCGCTGCCACCCTGCATGGCGTCAGCTGGTTCCCGTTGTTCCCCAGGCCGAGCTGACCGTTGCCATTGTAACCCCAGCCATAAACCTGAGCGCACGAGGAAAACAGAATTAAGCCACTCTTTGCTAGGAGTACGGGGCATTTAAGATGTAGTATCAAGCACAAGCCAAGAAAAGTACTTATTGCTAAAAAATTTCCTGCTATTTGAAGAGCAATACAGAGAAGGCTGAAAGATATTAAATAAACTGCAATGACTTACCGCACTCAACTTCTCCACCCTGCACCTACCTTTTAAAAAAGCTAAAAAGCATGTCTTTGAAGTATTAAGAATTTTGAAATAAACTTACACTACACCAAAATCTCTCACATAGCATCAACACTTTGACTTCTACTCCATCCTTTCTCCTTATTCTCTTTTTTATTTTTTTAAGGAGAACATTAAATTAGTTATTCTGATGAACTGATCCATTTAAATGGAAGTCCCCAATTTATCTCTAATTCTTCCTTTAGTTTTTTTACAGTGGACACACCATGACATATCTAAGTACAGTGAAAGCCCATCTCAGCCTCAGGGACTTCACAGTCCTCCCAATCACAAGGAGATACTACCCTCTGTTTGGTGAAATGAAGTAAAATTGATGTTACAGTTCATACCTAAAAGTAAGACAGCACCATAAACCTATGTCAAATGGAACAGTTGCACAATGGGAGGGCAACGTTCAATAGAATGTTTTGGGTTTGTTGCTGGTAATTAAGCAATGTGTTTAAAAAACAGGATCAGCCAATGTATCCTTGCAGAAAAATTAACTGTTTAATTCTGCATGCTTTAAAGAAATAAACCGAGACTAATTTAATGAATTAAAAGAATTTAACGTAATTTATGTTAAATAATCTATTGCACCATGAAGACAGACATGGTTAATACAATGGTTCGAATTCTTGCAGTTGCAGACTCGGTAAGAATTGTCTTCCAATACTCAGTGCAAAGAATAGGTCTTTGCCATAAGAAGGAATACTGAAAGACTGCCTCTCCAGTTACTTGCAGTGTTTTACTGCAGCTGGTCTCACAGAAGTTGTCAGGATGACTCTCAATCCAGCCCTAACCTGAGCACTCCCTGTCAGCACTTTTCCATATTCCTACACCAACCTGGTGGATTCAGGTAACAGAGAGTGAGGGAATGCAGCAGTGCTTACCTCACCATTGTTCACTACAGCCATGGAGGAGGTCTGGCCACAGGCGATGCCAACTACAATTTTACCCTGCAAGCAGTTGGAAACTCTGCGAGGAGTTGGCTGGTTGGCTGTAGATCCAGATCCAACTTGACCACAGTTATTGTAGCCCCAAGCATACAGCTGTCCATAAAAACAAACAAACAAAACCACACAGCTTAAAGCTTAATAATAGTAATGATAGCAACAGATAATCTTCCTGTAGTCCCACAGCACCAGATTGGGTAAACTAGTCTATTTAACAAGCTAAAATGCTTTATTTTCAATAGATCAAAATTATAAACAGCATTAGGACTCACTTAGCAAATAGGAATATAGCACTTTTTCCAGCTTATTGCAACAGAATGAGAGCAACTGACTAAAACAGAAAACAAAAGGAACATATTTCCATATTAAATACAAGTCAGACTGTAAGATAAAGAGCATAGTGACTGTCTTTATAATTTCATTACGTTGGAAAAAGGAATGCAAGCCAGAACATCATTTGTTTCCCAGACACACTTTAACTCCCCAGTTTAGAGCTATGTAGTTTTCTTCATAGAACTCCAAACAAGGTTTATTGCTGGACACTCATGATACCTCTTCTACATCTTTCAAGAGCTGTGAAAGAACAGGGTTTTGTCAGCCATGTTTCACAGTAGCTAAACTCTCACACAGCAGCATTAACAAAAGAACCCCACGATTTCTGTCAGTTTAAAGTTTCTGGTAGCAAACTAGTACTAATACAAGCAAAAATATGAGTTCCTTTTATCTGAAAGTCAGAAAGACAGGGAAGCAGTTTGCTATAAAAAAACTTGTAATTCTGTGTTTTCAGTGCCTCCAATTTTTATTACACGTATACATGCCCACAGCTTGGTGTAAAAGTGTTTCTGATGGTTCATTCTCTGGTGCTGCACCCAGTTCAAAAGTTTGCCCTCTTGGAAACACCTTTTTGTTACTTCTAACTGCTGGATCTTTGATTCCTACTGAATATTTGAAGATGCTTTATAAAATACTTTAATTTCAATAACAGGAAATATTTAGGTAGAGAATCTCAGAAGGCAGATGAAAATGCCAAAGGACATGCCAGAGAAGTATGAATGTCTGCATTTCTTCAATTCTATCATTAAAATACTTCTTTTTAAAATTTGCACCTCATTAAAACTGCACTGGACCATACCAATCAATCATGTCAGGTATTTCCACAAATACTTCCAACTTCAACATCTCCCTGAGGCTTCAGGTACATCAGGACACAAGAGGCTGGCAGCCAAATCTTTCTATTATGCTGCTTAACACATTTTGCTGCATTCAGTGCACTCAGTTCTGGTAAAAGCTCAGAGTTCAAACAGACCAAGTTACTGCAAGGTACACCAGGCATGGATTTAAAGTACATTAACAAGCCACACTGGCAAGCCAGCTGCAAATACCAACTCCATGGTCAACACAAAGAAATTTCCCTGCTTCCACTGAGATTTCAAGCATGGCACATTTATGCCAAGAGACAGCATGACATTCACAGGCAGCTATCATACAGCAGCTGGCACCTCCAGTGTAAGTAATGCACAAATGGCCTCACCTTCCTGCACGCTTACGAAGTTTTATAGTTTAACCAAGTCAAAAATGACAGCACAAAATTCTTCCTAAGTGTAGGCTCTTCCTTCAGATAAAACAGACCACTTAACACAATCTCTCTTACCTACCCCTAAAATACTTGGTATTACTGTTGCACTATTATTCCATACTGGACCACAACACAGACATGCTCAGATTACCAGGATGAGAAGAACTGTAGTTTCCCTTTTCATTGTTAAAGGGTTTTAAAATCAGAGCTTTTCTTTTGTTAGTGCACAGCTGAAACCAGATTTTCCACTGTGCATACGTTGGTCAAATCTGCATAACTGGAAACTAATTGTATGTGTTTCCCACCACATGTAGCCTGAAGCCATGTAAACAAACAGCATGAAGCAGACTTGGATATAAACCAAGTACTCTTTCATTAGCTACACACCAAGGTATTCAGAGGTGTGCAGGACAACATTCTTTTGCAGTACCAGTGTGGAAATGCAAGACATTTCTACAAGAAAAAGACTAAATTCTAAGCCAGCAAATACAAATTCAACACACCCCCTAACTAACAGAACTGCATGCAAATAAATTATATTTTGCACCTCACAAACCATTATTTCACCTCTAAGTGACACATCTTTCTAGTCTCACCCCTGTAAGAGACACAGAAGTTTATACTAAATCATATTTCCCTTGGTTTTGGAGTTGCTTTTTTTTGGGCGGGGGGGTTAGTAATTTGGGTTTGGGGGTTTTTTGTTGCTGTTTTCAAGTCTGCTCTGAACAAAATGACACCCTAGTTTGAGGCAGCAGGAGAAAAGGTTATGTTTGTAATTACACTGTAGAAACAGAAAAGTTCAAACTGCAAGGTCACCTCCACTATTCACTTCAACAAGGAGATTAAGGGATTTGAACAGGTTTCAACTTACATCCCCATCCAATGAGAGCGCCATGGAATGATGAGAGCCACAAGCTACTTCCACCACTTTCTTTATTAAAAGATTTGTGCAAACTTGAACAGGAGTAATGCCCTGATTGGTTGTGCCATTTCCGAGTTGGCTGTAACCATTATGTCCCCAAGCATACACTTCACCATCTGCAAAAATATTTGTGATGAAAACTACTAAAAATTCCAGGGAGGTTAAGACAGAATTTCAAGAAATTAGCAAATACCAACATGAAATTGAAAAGATGTTAACAAAAAGTGAAACTATTACAAGAATCATATGTATGCTAGAAAATTATATACTTTGTTTCATATTCATATATCACAGCATATCCTCTAGATTGTAGAAATACATGGAAGTGCACAGGTAAGACAAAGTACATCATAAGTGACAGAGTAAAATGCTACAACATAATGGAAATGGAAACTTTACCAATTACAAAATCCATTTACTTCCACTTAAGACCAACAAGAACCTCTTAGTGTACATTAGCCAGTTAACAAGTTAATACAATTACACCATCATCCATTCCTGTTACATGCAAGTGGAACTTAAATGTTAATTTTCTACCTTCAGTACATAGAACAACATGGGGTCCACTTCCATAACTGAGACTAGAGATCTTCTTTCCACATAAGGCTTCTAATTTCTTTGGTACTATTGTGCTCTGATTATCTCCAGTTCCCAAACAATTACTGCAATTCAGTCCAAAAACAAATACCTGAAAAACAAAAGAATACTCACTTAAAATGTTTTATACTCAGATATGCACAGATGTTTAATACTCGCGTCTTCATTAACTGGGGACAGAGTTTCACCTTGGATCTCCAGGGGCCAGAGACTTCCCGCATGGAAATTAACAACCTCAAGGGTCTGCACAAGGGCACTTTGGATGTTAACTGATGAGCCTGAATTATTCAGATTTGTACAGTCCTGGAAGTTAGGCTTTTTATTTTCAGGAACTGCACCATAAAAAGTCTGAAACTGTGAAAAGTGGAAGACACCACCTTCTTTTAAAAGCAGTTTGTAAATAGCAAATAAAGCATAAGCACGTAAAGAGCTATACTGTGGGAAGCTCATCCTACAGGCACTACTGATAGGAATTTGGGGGGAAAAAAATCCTTCTCTACCCAGTCTTATGAGAAACCTTCCCATTAATACATCCCAGAACACCTGTCCTGTTTTCTTTCAGCAGCACTATGCTAACTCATAATGAGTTTCTGAATCATTAAAATCTACAGATTATCTTCCAGGGTATTTTTCACTTAGCAAGCCATAATCTCACTTTCTATCTTCATACCTGTTTGCACTTAACTTCAAGCTACCACACCTTCTTTTAAATTCTGCCTGTCTTCAAAAGTGCTTTGCATCCTTCAAAAGGATGTAATCCATCCTGGCCTTTGCCATGTGAACGTTTTCTAAATAGTCCATTTATATTATGTCCACCATGTTTTAGAAAACACGAATTTCACATAGTGCTTTTGAGAAGCTATTAATCTACAAGCATTCTGAAAACAGCTGACTGTGGAGCAGCTGGCCAGCTCGATGGCAGGCTCACCTCGTCGTTGTGCGTGATGTAAATGGCTTCATTGGCCGACGTTCCGAACACACACGCTTTCCGAATGGAAGCGATTTCTTGGGGGGACAGTAAGGTAAATATTGGCCACTTGCCTACATCCACCATGATGCTGCTCTGGGTCATGACACTTCTACAAGCAAGAGGACATTGCTGTAACTAAAAAAAAACCAAAAAGCTTATTAAAAAGTGTATTGTGCACTTTCATTAAAGGACAATAAGGTAAATTCCTTTACGTGGAGAAAAAAAGACATGTAGCTCTGGAAGTAAATATTCTATTCTGTATGAAATATGTAATTGTATTTCCATGTATTTAGGTGAACAAAAAGCTAGTCACTGGAAAAACAGATTGTTTTCTTAACAGGGTATTTAGGTAAACTATATCCAACACAGCTGAACATCTGCTCTTAAACAAGCAAACTTATTCAAAATTTGTGATCTAGCAAATATCCACTGGTGGCAGAGTGGAATTCTGAGGGAATTTTCAAAGGGAATTTCAGCTGCAATTCCAATTTTTAAAATTCTCACTTGTGAATTTTTTTGGCAGTCTTACAAGTTACAAATACCATGTAAGCAAGCAGTTGATACATATGTGAACCATGCAAATAAAAATAAGGCTGGAGCTGTTGTGACCCAAATCTGCCATCTCTTGTGTAATCAAAAGCTGTTAAGGTCAAAAAATATTTGTGAGAGCAGGAAAGCATGAGCTTGTGCAATTAGGCAGTGAAACATATCAGAGAAGAGCAATTAAGTAAAATTGCCATAATCTGTTACTTAGAAACAAGGTGGATTACATTAACAGCTGGAAACATGACAGGGTATAGAGATGTTTGCCAATGAACACAAATGTATACAACCCATTCTTCTCCAGCACTCCAACCCACTTTCTCAGTTTCCTCAGGACAACTGCAGCAGCTCAAGAGCAAAGCTGACAGCACAAACATGCAGAGCTCATAGAGGCATTCAACCCTGCACATAGCATAGCTCACACCCTGAAGGGACTCTGCCACTTACAATCTATGATCCATGCCCAGGGCTATCAACAAGCTCTGGGAAATGTGGAGAACATTAGGTGAAGAACTCCACAGAATGTCAGTGACAAGACAAATCATCATAAAACAGAAAAAACCAAAACGGCAGGGAATCATTCCATGGGTAAGAATTGCAGTCTCTACCCAGATGCCATCCTCTCATCAACACTTAGTTCCTTCCTTTAACTTTGTTTGCTTCAGTGCAACCCAATCCTCCTATTCTTTCCTGTGTCCCTTTCAAGTCAGGCTACCTCTTGATGATGCCTGGGTACCAGATATGGACAACAGTGAGAACACAAGACAGTCTCTCTGCTCTTCTTCTGATGCTTGGTTCACAAAACTGTGCTGACAGCCAAGACTTGGCTTCAAAAAGCCATTTAACAACAGCAGTCAACTGTTACTCAGTGCAGATGTTTCTTGGAGGAAGGGAGTTTAAAAAAAAAGTAGTAATAATAACAATAAAAAATGAAGTTTGAGGAACACTGAGGTCACTGTGGAATTATGTCCCCAAAAAAAACCCTAACACAAACAAAACCTAGGCAGGGTTGCTTCCTTATCAGATTTCATAACCTTGATCCAACAAACCCAGCTCTGCTCTACAGGCACCTCTCTTACTAAGAGCCTGACTTAACTCTGCATTTCACATTTGAAGCAGGTCTTGAAAATACCTGAAATCTCCAGACAGCAAATTCATAATAGATTTATTCATAGAACAGCTTTTTTTTAAAAAAAAGTCTACCTGATGCTAAGGCATAGCACATTCTACACATCTAAGCAGGTCTGGGTGCATTTAAGCCTTCTTAATTGCTAGTCCAGTTACACACACAGGCTAGTTAGCTGCTAAGATTTGTTACCTCACCTTGGCAAATCTTTTAACAATATGACACTATCAATCAATTAAAACAAGGCAGCAATTACTTGTTCTTTTGAGCAGACCAAGGAAGTGTCCCTTCTGACCTCACCTATTTAATTTGCCTCATACAATATACAACTGCCAAAGCACAAATGTGTCAACCTGGATATTAAGAAATATTTTCTTCACTGAAGTGATATTTTCTCCACTGAAGTAATTTTCAACATAACCTGTGAAGTTAACACACGAAGACAACATGTTATTTTGCTAGAGAATATCCTAGTAAATTGACAAGTTTTACAGCACCCAGAGAATCTGTTCTACTCTAAAAGTACTAAGTGTAATATGTGTTGCCTTTTCTCTCCCTTCCTGATCTGTGCACTAGGTCTCTACTCCATTTGGCTTCTTTTCTCTTCTGTATGACTCAGTTAATCATTGCTCTTTGACAAAAATTTTCGAAGCACTTCCAAAACTTATGCAAGTTATGCTGCACTTCCCACACCCTCACAGCTCAACCTGACATCTTGTCAGACAAACTAATACTGATAGATAAGAGCTTTCAAGCACAGGAGACTTCCCCAACTGGAGATATGGGCAATTAACTCCATCCACAGGTGAAGATCCTTACAATTGTTATCAGGTGTTAACATTGCTTTATCCAAAACAATGCTGTATATTTTCAGCCATTTCAACTCTTATGACAATTTATTTCAGGGGTTTTCCTCAAAAGGTTCTTAAGGACTACTCATCTGCCACTGGCAAGTTTGTTTCTTTAATAAATCTCAATCCTAAACTCTATCCAGGTTTAGCAACCAATGAAGGTTCACAAAAACTCTCTCTTGCCTTTTACGTAATAAGTACTGTTTAACCTCAAAGACACACTTTTCCCTCCTCTTGAAATATTAACTACTGTCCTTAGATTCTGCTATTCACTGAAATACCTACCATCATTGGCTTTCAACATTTGTATAGCAGCAACAGCAGCTATTTTCCTTTATCCTTTTGTCTAAGAGAGAGAAATTGCACACAAACCTGAAAGTTCTGGGCCTTATACACCGACTACTGCTTCTTAACTGTAATTGAGCATAGAAAGCTGATTTAACTACTTACTCTTCATTTTCCACAGAAAACAAATGCTCCACCTAGGTAGAAGCACCACCTTTTTTCTCTGTAAAGACAGGTTCCTTAACAACTCCAGCGGACTTCCTAGTTTTCCAATAAAAGTTCTGGCAGTCACAGGAAGGGGAAAAAAAAAAAGTCTACAGCGAGGAAAAAAGTATTTGAGGAATCTATTTTTAAACGTAGGACTGTAAATGGAGGTGTCAGTAAGGTAACTCAGTGTTATCAAAGCTGAAACCAAATTGATTCCAGCATCCTGCAAGACATACTGCACACTTTCCAAAAGAGCAGATGCTCTGTGATACCATGACTGATCCCTCACACCAACCACACTCGCGCTTCATCCCTGTGCAACATTTGCCTGCATCTGGGAGGGACAGGCATGGGCAGAGTTTCTTCTGGGCAAATCCTTGCCAAGAAAGGCTGATGATCCAGGAGATTGCAGATATGGCACTGCGAGCAGTAGCACAAAGAAACCCTGCGTCCTTCACTCATCCTTCCTGCAGTGTGTCAGTCCCAGACCTAAGGTTAATTACTTTTCCTGATAGGACCCTGCTACATCACACACTGTGCAAGGGCTGCACCTCAGCTGAGAAGTTTGTAAGAGCAAATGCACCAGATGGAGCCCCAAGCAGTCGAGGTATTTTAATCTGCATGCTAACAGCTCTCTCAATATATTCACTCTCAAGCTACCGCTCAGATTCTGTGTGCAACAAGGCAGCAGTGGCTCTGAGGGGTATCTGTCATATAGCAACACACAGCTCTCAAGTTAATTGCAATTAAAAACCTTGTGAGTATAAAACCCCTGAGCTTAAACTGGTTGCTCGAGTTGCTTTTAGAAACACTGCACGCCACCTCTCAACTGTTAACTTCTGCTGCATGATGCAGAGATAAATAATTATACAACACAAAGCTTTATTTTATTTCTGCTGCAAAATCAACCAGCAGAGGGAGTTTACATCAACAACACCTCTTCTCACGGCTCTGACATCTCCAAAATGATCCAACAACCTCAGTATCCAAACAGGAACAGAAAGAGAGATCACTCCTTGAATATCACTTAGGCTAAAAATAAGCAAGAAAAGGCTTGTAAAAGAAAGGAAACTAAACTGGCCACATATTGTGATAAAAAGGAAACTGACCTCGGGGTAGGCACCAACATTAGGGGGAAAACGTCTACATCTGCTCACAATTTTAAAAAGCCACACACTTTTGGAGCCACAGGCTCCTCAAAAATTCTGTGTTAATCTGCTGCCTACATATTCATCTCCTCAGTCATTTGCTTACTAAATAATAAGTCTGCAAGCCAATTCACAGTGGCACATGAAAGACAAACATGAATCCCTGCCTTAAAAAAAAAAAAAAAAAAAAAAAAACAAGAAAAAGGCAGCGTTTACAAAATGCTTTGTCAAAATTATTTTAGATACCGTTCTACAGAGTTTATAGTTCAGCTAAATAAATCCACGCTGGATAGAACAATAGCCTAACACAACATCCTACCCGGAAAACAGTACCAATTGTCCTCTCAACAAAAAAGCTACAGTTAACTCTTCAAAGATTATCCCCTTATTTGCAAAGGCTGTTGGAACACAATTGCATGTTTGTTTGTTTCACTCTTTCCTCAGGCTCCAATGTTGCAGTTTATTCCAGCTGGGCAAACCTACTCCTGCACAGAAAAACTGCAGGCTCAGGCCTTCATTTCTCCTAATTGCCTTTGGGAATTATGAACAGCAGTGAGAACACAAAAGCTGGGATATGTGGCTTTAGAACAACACAGAGCAACTGGCACACTTCATCCCTTTTTAATTTGAAGTACACCTTAACCAAGGAAGAATCAAATCCTTCACATCACACCGATCTTCCCCCAGTCTACATTTGCTTTTTTTAATTTCATATTTTGGTATTGAGAAGGAATATGAAAACAATACACTATTATTATATTAATAACACTATTGATACTAAGCAGATGTATGAACCAAGTGATGTTACATAGGCACTCTCCCTGCCAATGAAGAGACTGCACTCCCTGAAAACATGTGCCTTAACTTCCTTTCCTTGGACCTTACAGAAAGCAGAATTTCTATGGCAAAACTCATATGTTCCAAACCACTACGCAATTTATTTTCAGATGCCATTTAATATTTGTATATAATTTCATATTTAATGAGCCATACAGGGGAGAAAAGAACTGTAGATCCAAGGGCTGATAACCAGACCTCCTGTTTGATTTGAGCAACCACCTGAAAGCAAGAAAAAAGCACCATCATGCACATCAAGGCTATTGAACATGACTGGTTTAGCCACAGGAAACCACTCTTACGAGGATGACAGTCATTCACCCACCATAACAAACCTCCAATTACAAAACTGTAATTACAACCACACTTTGCCTTATTTTCTTTTGTTTTTTTCCTCCGCTGAGCCATTAGTGCAATTTATCAAATCCATTCACTAAGGACAAGACATCCTCTAAAGCAATGCCTGTCTTTCAATCTGATGCATAGAGAGATAAGCATTCAAGGGGAAACACTCATATTAAAGCAATAAAGAATGAATGCATCTTCCAAACAGCTTCTAAAGTTTTTCCTAAAATACTCTGTGCTCCAAACACATTTCTATTTATGATGCTTTGTACCCTTTTCTCTTAATCCCACCCCTTGTCGGGACGATTAAAGCCCACTTTGCCTTCCGTCAGTAGAGGACAGCACAAACGGGTCACCTGAACTTTCTAAATCAGAACCCTGCAAGTTCCTTATAAAACAGGCAAATATTCCTTCAGTGTTAATTTAGAAGAGATTTCTAAATTGGAACTCTGCAAGTTCCTTTAGAAAACAAAACAAAACAAATACCCCTTCAGCTCAGAAGAAGCGCGTTAAAAAGCCGAACAAACGTTGTAAATGCTCATAGAAAGACGGGCGAGGAAAAACAAAAAGCGTTGAGTTTTTCCTGCCCCTTTTTTTTTTTTTCCCGACCAGCCGGGTACCTCAGTCAGGCTTCAGGAAGCCGGCGACAAAAGGAAAGGATAAAGCGAAACACCACGAACCAGGAAAATAAAAGAGAGAAAAATCAGTAAGAACACAGAGTGTTAAGGATATGCAGTAGGACACTGCCAGAGGGCTCTGCGGGAAACTGGCTGGCGGCGAGGGTCCCCACCCCAGCCCTGTTACCGCGACAAGCACCCTCTCTCTCTCTCTCNCGCCGGCGGCGCCCCCGCACGTGACCAGGGAGGGAGGGGAGCGGGGGGGGCAGAGTGGCGCCGCATCACGTGACTCGCCAGAGAGGCGCGGGAGCGGGCGGGGGGGGTCCCCCCCCCCCCCTGTCCGTTCGCGCGCGCCCCCGCCCCCGGG